>JAJJWW010012749.1:0-42611 GCA_023531295.1 Papaver armeniacum
AATTGGCTCGAAAAGTGGTTTTTGCGCTCCTTGAGAAAATTACTAAAGGCACCGAAGACGCACCACAGCAACCCTAAGTATCCGCGGACCCCCAGAAAAGTCATAATTACACCTCGGAAGAATTGCTAAAAGGAACCCGAAAATGGATAAGGGGTAACCTAATTACTAAGTGGGCATCCACTTTCATGGCAATTACTATTGGCGGACCCGCACAAGGTTAGGGAGGTCACCATTTTCATTTCAAAAAATGAAATGGCGGGAAAATGAAACCAAACGGGCGTAAGTTTGGATTCGATTTTTAAACTGTTTTTGGGAGATTCAATCACGCAGTGTGTTACCGACCTGTCTTGATTAGGGAGTGGCATAGGCCTTTAAATCAACGAGTTGGGCTAGCTAATCTAGTTCGTGAAAACGGGGCAAGAGGAAAGCTTTTCGGGATTTCATCCGTGATATATTTGGGAGATTCTATCGGAAAATGGAGATAATATCTTCTCGATTTGGTTCGCATCTATCTTTGGAGAGTTTTGAACAGCGAGGATTAATCGAGCCGCATGAAGAATAAAAAGAGAAATAAAACCCGTAACTTTGGAGAAAAGCAAAAGGAGATTAACTCGAGTGATTCTCGCTTTGTTGGGTATATATAGGAGCTAGGAGGTCGAGAAGAGATATACGGAGTTTGGGGTGCGGAGGCATAAAATCACGCTGAGAGAAGAATCGCAGCGGCCAGAGAGAAGAAGAAGATAGGTTGCGGTGACACTTGAAGTGTCGTTACGAAGCTCTGGCCCGACTCGCGGGGCGGCAGTCGGCTGACAATGATCTGCATTCAGCAGACAGTGAAATCAACTATCGTTTTCTTTTGGCGATCTTAGAAACTTGTAGCAGTAACGCTTGTAACACCAATACAGACGTTACAAATCTGTTTTTCATATATATCTTCAATAAAAACACCTTTTGAGCCATGTTTCTATCTTTTGGGTGCGTTTTGAGCATGAGGAGCTAAACCCCCAACCTTGGGATGGCGGAGGAAGCCAAGTTCACAATTGTTTGGTAACTATAATTGATTCCTATGACTTTTTGCATTGATTTTTAATCGATTTATGATTTTCATTGATTATTTGTGATTTTGTTTGATAGTGTATGCTTAGTCTAAGAACTTTTGATGCACTATGCTTACGATTTACATCTAATGCTTTAAAAAATCTACTTTAAAGCGAAAGAAATAGAGTCAGAAGAGAGCTAAAATTGATATGAATCATTGTATGAACCAATTGATTGTGAAGTTTGGTGGAATCCTAAGTCCCGGTATCTCTCAACATTGTTAAAAAAGTCTTTTCGTTAGTTTTAGTATTTCTTTCATTAAGACCTAAAATCAACAACTTCCCAAGTCGAATGAACGACACTCTACTTACCACAATTAAAAGCGCATCATACGTCTCGCGAGACTTTCGTGTACTCCTTCTTCAATCGTCATATTCTTTGTACTTTAAACATGTCTTTTCCTTCAAAACATTTTTTTTTTTTTTTTTTTTACACAAATCTAAAGTCAATTATTCATTTCTTGCACTTCTTACTACATTGCTCTGCTTCTTCATTTTAATTTTCTGATATTTCCTTCCTTTTGCGAAACCATCGCAATTTTCCACTATCTTGAGGACATTGATTTCGCAATGTATCTTCAGCTCACTTCTATTCGCCCACCATCGATCTGTCCCTTCTTTTGTGCTTCTTTAATGTTCTGTTTCCAATTCTTATTTTGAGCTTGACCCTTTCCTCGCAAGATTCACATCAACTTCATAGCACTTTTGTCCCTCGGCTCAATATCCTTTTATAACTCCAACACCACCGGGATGAGGGAAATTTGATGCCTTTGGTGGTAAGTCGATGCTACACCCAAGATCTCATGTAACCAAGGTCGCCCAATTAATGCATTATGGGGATTCCACATCGTATGCAAAACAAGATTTGAGTTGATAATCCTTTCAAATTGGTATTAGCATACGAGTTTCTCCTTTAGGTTTTATTGGCGTACCATTAAAACCATAAATCTTATAGGTTGAAGGTATCAAATCTTCGTCTTTCCCTCCCATAGTCTTGTAAGTGTGGTAAAAGGATGTTTACAAAGTTTCAGTATCAATTAAGATTCATTGTGCCCATGAATTTTACGCCCATCATCTTCATCATCAACGGGTTTTGTGTTAATCTCCAATCTTACCACTAATGGTATCATGCATCTCGCCACCCTCGGGTACCTCTTCGCGGTAAAAGAAATAATCTGCGTTTGCCATTCTTTTTTAGTGGCGATGTCTTCGCGATGTTCATTGCTTCTCTATTGTCGGCATCTCTTACTTGAAAACCCCTGAGAAGACTATCATGAAAATCTTCAATTGTCTGTACGAATGTACGATAGAGTTGCGAAACAAGTTTTTGGCCTTCGCTCAACTTCTATTACAAACGTTTCTTTCCCCTTTTGTTGTATTTACTATTGAATTTATGGAGGTGTTGGTAATGGTTGAGTCTTCTCTTCACATTTAAGAAATGGTTAGCTTCCATTGGTCTATCATTACGAGGATGATTCTTTTATATTCCTACAATCATTCGTTAGGTGTCCATGAAAATGGTGATATGAACATAATTCATGACTTCATCACGGAGGCGGTTCATTCCCCATGTTCCATGGTGCAGGTATGTTTTCCATCAGGATTATAGCTTCCCATATTTTCTCCACGCTAGCGTTTAGTGGAGGCATCTTGATTTCTTCCCATACTACCCTATGACCTCGTTGCCCTCTATGATAATTATGCCTCTGACCTCCATAGGTTTCTTGCGTCGATCAAGTATTTGAATTTTATTATTTCGCCAAGGTTGTAGAAATTTCTTTCTCTTTCAAATTCTTCCCGATTGCGACTTCCCCATGGCTACCAACTTTCTTTGACCATCATCCGGTATCATCATTCCTTGTTGACCTTGCGAGGTACTCGCCACGGTGTTTATCAATTTGGGTAACAAACTTGCATTCGCGAGATCCCGAACTTGTATTGCGACGGGGTATGATTCCATCTCATTTTACTTTTCTTAAAGCAATATACTCCTCCTGAAGCTCTCGCAACTCGGTCATTGTGATTGTATTCTTGACTCTAAAAATTTGAATATATAACAGATTTGTCCGAACATAGCATTAATGAATGATAAGATGAGATATCTCTCCTCTACCACGACCAGCCATTTATTTACACATTGTCTTCCATCTGGTTAGATGTCAAGCTTTCACCAACCCTTTGTTTTAACCAAATACATTCTTGATACTGGTCGCGAGGAATTATTACTTATATATGCCCCTAAAAAACCAGTTTTGAAAGATGTTATTGTATTCTTGGTAGTCCTTCAAACCATTTCAAAGCTTCTCTGTCAAACTTGATGCAAAATATTTGCACAATATAGCATCATGATTCTCCCATTGTAACATACATCTCATATAAGCTTTGATATGTTGTATCGCACAAGTTGTTCCACCGAAGATGCTGGTTAATGTAGGTAAGTTTCACTTGGTGGTATTCCTCCTAATTGTATCTCTTGTGTGAACGGAATTTTCCTGCCCTTCTTCTATGGCTTCATCCAACTGTCTCTTTCCTCCTCCCCTTTCTTGTTCATCATTCCTCTCATTTACGCAATTCTCTCAAAATTTGTTCATTTACATCGAATTTGAATCCATTGGTATTTTTAGTTCCGCTCCTCTTCTCCTGCGTTCATGTCTACTTTGACTTTCTTGTTCATCATTCTCTTCCTCGTCTTTCTCTCGCGATCTTCTCCTTCATTTCTTTTCACGGTCGCACACCGTTGTATCTATCAATTTCTCTTCTTTGTTGCCTATCGGTTCTCCTTTGTACTCTTTCATATTCTTCATTGATATTACCATTGTTGCGATTTTGTTCTCGCCTTCTTTTCTCGATTATCATGATTATTCTAGCGAATTGCTTCTTCCAATTCTTGCTTTTCCACTGTTCTTAATCTTTCCTCTCGCAGGCTAGACGTGCTTGTTCAAAGCATAGTGCCTTTCAATTTCATCTTCAATCTCTTTTTGCTTCCTCCGTGCTTCTCTCCCATGCAATATTCTTCTTCCTTCTTCTTGATTTTCTTCATCAACTGGATTATTCTTCCCGACGCCGCCTATTTCCTTGATTTCCATCATTTCTGCCCATTTTGAAGAGTCTCGGGACGTGGGATATAACGATCTTCCATCATTTCTCTTCTCTCACAATGTTCTGTGCCTGGATTTTGCGCTTCTTTTTGGTTTTCTTCATCAGCATTTTATGTAGGTAAAATTCTCCTTCTTTCCTCTCTAACTGATCTTGAGCTTGACCTTGTAGTGCTTCTCGTATTGTTTTGTAATCTCATGTTTTCCATCCTCAACTCATGATTACATGTCTTGTCAAATTTGCTCGTTCCTCCGCCTCTAATCGTCTTTCTTCATGTATTGTTTGTCTCAACGCCTCTAATCTTTGCGATCTCTTCATTTCCATGAATTATTTCTCCAATCCCTTCTCGATCTCTCTCCTCTTGTCCATTGTTTACCAATTGTTGTTCTTCTCCCCTTTCGTCCACAGAGTCTGATCTCCAAGTATGCACGCTTACTCTATCATAATCCACAGTTCTATTTGCTACTGGTTGAATTGGCGATTGAATTTGATTTTCTTCATTATTCCTTATGTTAATTCTTAAGGATTTTCCCATTTCATTTCTCCCTTCTCCAGCAAGTCTCCTATTTATTCTAACAGTTGTTGGTTGCTCGGATGCATTTCTTCTTCTAGCCATTTCTTAATTTTGGTAAATTGTTGAAAATTATATGAAATTCCTTCCCTACTACTCCAAATTCTTTCAAATCACGATGTCAATCCTTACTCTCTCCCTGTTTCTAGCGCCAATATGTAGTTATAGGAAATCCTACACTACACCCCTCACAAGAATCCACACAACTAAGCCATTGAAGATGAACAACTATGATTTTTATTAATTAATTCCATGAATGTTTACATGATAAAATGGAAAAGAGCTAAAGAAATTACAATCACTTCAAACCTTCTCTCTCTTAATGACTTGCCTAACACTCGAAAAAGATCTCTCCCAACAATCCGCCGACTCCTTATATAGGGTATTACACAATGGATGACTGACTAAGGCACCATCCTTATTTTCTGGAATGACTTGCAAATTATCGCAAGCGTTCAAATATATAATCTCGCAAGTTTCCTAAATCTCACTAAGTCTTCGCATCTTTCTCGTGTTTTGGCTGCCGTCATTCATTCGTCATTTATATTACTCATTTCACCATATCGTGATTTATTGATCGCGAGGTATTGTTGTTGCGATATTCTGATCCTACAAGTATGGCCATTGATTATGGCCACATTCCGTTGGCATCTGTTAATGGTATAATGGCATAGTCGCGGGCGTAGTGACATGGCCGCGCCTGTGGCATTTTGGCATGGCCAAAGCTAGGATTTGGCGCCGTGGTCAAAGTTAGGGCTTGGCGATGTGGCCAAAGTTAGGGTTCAGCGCTGTGGACAAAGCTAGGGCTTGGCGGCACGGCCAAGGCTAAAGTGGCGTTGTTATGGGCTATGACCAAAATTAGGGTTTCGGCTAATGCTACTGAAGCAAAAGTCGTGTTTCGATCATAAAACCCTAATTGGAGTCCGTTATGGCGTTGGCCATAAATAGAAAATGGGTTACCAAGTAGTTGTGTCATTTGTGGCACATTGGAATGTTGGCATGTCGATTAACATGGTGGTGCGTCATGGCACGCTTGGCACGCCATTTAGAATGGTGGCGTGGCAGGGCTCGTTAGGCCTGCCAATTAACATGGAGGTGTGGCAGGGTGCGTTTGGCCTTTAATGCATGTGGCGAGTTTAAAGCAAACTGATTGGTCGAGAAAAGGTGCCGACCAAACATAGGGCGCGGACACACCTCTAGTGCTGGTGGCACATTTTAAAGTGTCCTAATTGGCCGGTAGGAAAAAGGAGGGCCGGTCAAGCAGCATGGTGGCGTGGCCATCGCAAGTGGCGCCGGCTGGCCTATGGCACGGCCACACCTCCCTTGATGTTGCTCCTATTTCTCGTGGCTCCTCTTTTGCTCCTTGTTTTCTGATTTTGGGTAGGACTTTGCACCTACTAATCCATGGCGGATCATTTTCCTAGTTTGCCTAGGTTTAGTTTTAAAACCAACGGTCTGATATACTACGCGGGGCGCAAAACCCTAAAATTAATTGGGTTGAGATTTGATTTTCGTGAGTTATCACAAAATTGATTGAACTCTGTATATTGACACAGAGTTCTTCAAATTTATTGCCAGTGAGCAGTATGCTTTCCGATTGAGTACTTTTATGCAAATACCTTAACCTTGATACTTAGGGAAATTCATGTTACTCTGCTGCGAGTGAACACTAATTTTCATGTCATGTCATATCAACATTAAGGGTTCAGCCGTGGAACGCAGCACAGAAAGTATTCCGGTGAGTCATATATTAATGAATAATACAGGCAGAGTGTCGAAATTTACAGAGTATCTGGGATTGTTGCTACATGCACCATTCTGGATAAATTTCATGTAATCATATTGAGTTGCTCAATTAATGTGCCCATGAAGAGATTGTGTACTCATCACTTTTACATGGCTCTGTCTCTTTGCAGAATGACAGTATAATAAATGCAGGACTTTACAATTTTAGCCCTGAACTAAAAACCACCATCAACACCAGCGAGTGATATAGAGACTCCACCGAGCGGTAAAGACTCAATCGTTCGGAAGTCTTTATATCACTCGCTGGTCAACACAACACCAACGAATTATGTAGTTCATCATCCAACGGTCACAATTTCATCCTTCTATAAATACTCAATTACAAACTCATTTCAACTCACACCTCTTCCATACATCTCAGAATTTCACGTCTCTACCATACCTCTCGAAACTCTTCTAATTTTTCGTAATCTGAATTTTACCATGGATGAGTTAATAGGAAACCAACGTGCCGTCAAAAATCAAAGATGTGTTGATTGAGCCAATATGCAAAATTGAAGAAGAAACCGGATTCCAAAATTTACTGTTGTCGAAGATGCATGTACTTATTGGAGTTATATGTTTATTTTACCAAGATTGTATCAATGGTACACAACAACAAGGTTACAGTTTTGTGGCAAAATGTATTTCAGAAATTTTAAGAAGAAATAATAAACCTCTATAATCGTCATTGTGAGCGAGTTGATCAATTCTTGCTTCGTTGTAATCTATAAGGAAGTAAGTTTGCATGTTTACTCATGTAATACGAGTCGGTCGAAACATAAGGAGTGGTGAAACCCTGATGAACCTTGAACTAAGATGTCGGGTGGAGTGGCTCCAAATGAACGCAAAAGACTTCCAATATTAAAGTTGTTATGAGATCTTAAAGGTGTTGCCAATATATAATCCAGTCTTGTTATTTTAAGTTATGTTTATTTGATTAATTTCTTAATTCCCAACTTTAGCCTAAATGTAAGTTTTATTTTGGGCTTTTTAAAAATCTAGGCCTTTTTTATGGTTTACAAAACTAAGCCTCTTTTTTTATTTCTTACAAAACTAGGAAAGTTTTGACCAAAAATGATGGATGGAAAGTCATCCCTGTTAACTGTACCTAAAAAGACCTAATAGTCCTTTGAATCGGTAATTGTGAGCCAACAAGAAGTGTTGACTTTGTATACGTCACCACACACTGCATACATGGCTATGCTTACGTGGCACTCTTATCTTCTTCTCCATAAATGAACATCTTCACCATCACAGAAATCAACTTCTCTTCATTTTCAGATCTGAAAAAATGGGTGGTGGTATGAATGATAAAGCTAGTTATTCAAGTAGTATGATGGTGTATTTAATGTGTGAAATGGGAGAAGATCATGAAACAAATGCATGTCCTTGGGTTTATTCAAGGTGCAAACATGTACCTTGTAATGGAGTAAGAGCTTTGTTGAGGTCTAAAACAGATAAAACTAATGGAAAGTTGTTCTTGAAATGCTTGAATCCCACCTGCAACTACTTTGAGTCATTTGATCAAGCTTCTTCCCATACTTCAACACTTCCAATCAAGCTTCCATCAGCACATGGTTGTATTTCCTGTGGAGAAGACAATAAAAGTGTTACGAACTGTCCTTTAGACAATCAAAAATGCTTCAAAGACAATTGCAATTATCAATTAAAACTGAAGGTATGTAAAAATCAACATAATTTCAACATAGCATACCTGGTGTGCAAGAAGAAAGCTTGTTATGCATACAACGGGCTTCATATGCTCTTGTTATTGAAATCAAAGAAACATTGAAGGGAAAAGTGTGAAATATGCAAGGAATTTAAGAAAAATCTGAAAATGTAGCCTGCAACAATTTTATAATAAAATTAGTTGAATTTCAGAACTTGCATTGTCTTACAAAAGTATATCTTGCAATAATGCATGCATCCATTCACAAAAGATAACCAAAGTTAAACAAACACAAAATAAAACCAAATGTTTAGATCCAGTCACAAAAAAAAAAAAAGACAAACACTAATAGATAAAGTCACTAACACAAATAGAATCAGACTTTCATGTACTTCTTTGGTTTCTTCTTTCCCTTTGGATCTGCAACTATGAAGGTGATTTTGTTAGTAACAGAACCAACATGATTGTTAGTCTGATTGAAAGAAGGTTGAGAAGAAGCCTTTATCTTGGTACCTTGGCTTGATTTTGCAGCACCTTATTTAAAAGATTCACCAACACATGTTTTTGAACTGTTATTGATCTTCATTCCGTCCTTGGCAGTACTAGATGCACCTGCAGACGAACTAGCAGCCACTTTCCTCCTGTTGGACTTTCTTTTTGATGGTTCAGGGACATAATTGGTTGAATTTGAGCCATCAACACAGGTTCTAGGTTTGTTTCCCTTTGGATTCTGTCCAACCTATCCACCAGTACAGGTCTTTTCATAGTAACATGAAACTCCACACTTCTTACATTTCCTCATTTTATTCACATGGTGAGCTTCATCATAGAAAGGAAATCTTTTCTTCCTTGGTCTTCCAGTTTTCCTTATGATAACAGGAGGATTAATGAATTCTACCAATATTTTCTGCACAAAGAAAGAAGGAGATCGAAGATATGAGTTAAGTGTTCTGAAAGAATGTATGAAACCCTTAAAGGTTGTGTACTATATAAAGCATGTGTGAAACCCTAAAAAAATATTTGTTATTATTTTATATTTATTGCATAATAATCAAGATAATTTCTTTTTAATAATACAATAAAATGTTTGCTCTTTCCCAGTCAATTTCAGATGACAGTGGTTCAAACTCTGGAGCATATGTCTTTCTGTAATAATCCACGCTATACACAGGGTCACAGTAGTTACAACATGAAAACAAACAAGTCCATAACAAATTGTCAGTTTACAAGATTAAGGAAAAATAAAAATAACAAATGAAAAAACAGAGGAATCAAAAAAAAGGAATCAATAAAGGGTGTGACTTACCCATCCCAGTTTGGTCTCAAAGGTGTCAAACCACATACTGCATGTTGACAAGGAAATCCTCTCAGCTGCCACTGCAAACAGCTACATGTCTTCTTGGGAAGATCCACAGTGAAAACAGCCTCATGAACACTCACAACCTCATACACCTTTCCCCTTACAGCACCGACTAACTCAAATAGATGAGTTAAGTCCATCATCTTTGAAATCATCTTCATTGCCTTTGAAGCTAACTGACAATCTTGCCATTTTTCACATTCATTCCTTCTCTTGAAGAAAATACCTATCACCAGTTTAGCATACATTTTTCCAAATGTAATGATAGGATTATCCCTCATCTTCTTAATCATGTTATTGAAAGATTCTGAAAAATTATTGTTGATGTGCTCACACTTGCTATCATTTGTAAAATGAGACCTAGATCAGGTTTCAGGTTTTTCATCAACGAGATACCTTGCAGCTTGTTCATTCTCATTCTTGTCATTTTATCCATGTGTTGCTAAAAACAAATATAAATAGGGATAATATCAAACTTATGTTGTGTTTTCCTATCTGGAATGTTCCTAGTTTGCAATTGAATTCTATGTTTTTTATAGTTATTGAGAAACACATACCTGAAAGTGTCTCTTCTTGTAACACTTGGCGACATTCGAAAAATGAGTATGTAAGATGAATGACTTGAAATACTTTTTGAAGTTCTTCATCAAATGTCTGCCAAGTAATGTTAGTCAGAACAGTTATTAAAACCTTACAACAAAAGAAAACACAAAGGAATTAGATCATTAAGAATAGTAAAACATTACCTGAAATATAATTTGTGCTCATCCAAGCAGAACTAATAGTCACAAGTTTCACTAATCCCCTTCCGCTTGTCTGATATAAATGTAAAATGCAAGTCTTCACCCGATATAGCTTTCAAGTCTTTGAGAAATATCTTCCAGTTCTCAATGGTTTCATTCCTACACACAATTATACCAAGAGGAACTAAACCATTCTGGCCATCTAGACCTGTTGCATCCAATAACACACCACCATACTTCCCATACAAATGACAAGCATCCAATCCAATGATTTTTCTACATCCAACCAAGAAATCTTATGTAGCAGGCTTAAAGCAGAGTGTCATTGACAGGAATGTGTTGTCTGTGCTTCCATATGAGAAAGTAGCTACACTGCCAGGTATTTTTTCCTGCAATTACAACAGATAACCCAAATCAGAATAATGTTAGTACCATATAATTTGTAAAAAGCCCTTTGTGTTCTCATTAGACTAACTAAAGACAAACATAACAAACAAAAAGAAAGAAAACAATGTTACCTTCACCATTTCACAGAATGAAGGAATTTTCTTATATTTCTCCTCATAGCTACCATATAATTTGTAAAAAGCCCTTTGTGTTCTCATTAGACTAACTAAAGACAAACATAACAAACAAAAAGAAAGAAAACAATGTTACCTTCACCATTTCACAGAATGCAGGAATTTTCTTATATTGCTCCTCATAGCTACCATATAATTTGTAAAAAGCCCTTTGTGTTCTCATTAGACTAACTAAAAAGCCCTCTGCGAAGGAGAGAATGTCATGAGAATTAGTACTTTCAAAATTCCGCAGCTGTTCATTTTAATATTTTTTTCCCTAAATTTTCTGCCGACAGGATTCCATGAATTAAGCATAACCGTTTACACGTGTTAAATATTAACCGGTCAACATCTTTTGTCTATTTAAGAAGAGATCCATCATAAGAATCTTTTCTTTCTTTTACTTCGTCTTCTTCATTCTACATTCTCTGTGAATTTTCTTTTTGTCGTCTGCAACTTTTTTCTACTGTTCATCTTTCCATAAATCCTTTCCATCTTTCTTCTACTGTTCTTATGGAGCTATCAAGGTTTGTTGATTTTGCTGAAACTGATCTTCTTAGGATTGATTTCTTCTACTGAAATTGTTTTATTTGGTATTGCTCATCTTTGAATAATTCCCATCTTCATTTGTTTCAAATAAAAACACTTCTAGCACCAAGTTCACGATCCAAAACCCTAATGTTCCCAAGATTTCGCAGCAAAAACTCGTTGTGAACAAAAGAAATCCTGCGAATAGCAAGGTATTAAGAAACACTTATTCTTTTAATAACAATACTGTTGCCTCTGTTTCTTATTTGACTTGTGATTCGCAGGGTGATGCAAATGTCGACAGGCCCCCCCAAGAGATCTCGCCACCCTAAAAGTGTTGAAACTTCTGTTCCAGTTCCTCTATTTAAGCTTTCAACACCTCCTGCGACATCTTCGCAAGCTGAGTCTCCTCTTCTCATCTGCGAAAATGTCTCTGCAGATTTCTCCCTTGTAACTAACCTTTCTATAAATGAAATTCCTCGCGATAACCCTGTTGCGAATGAACCATTCTCTTCTTATACTGTCAATGCCTCTTCTATGGACACTGCCTCTGCCCCGATCGTTAACCCTCATCAAATTTCATCTTCAGATGACATATCTATGGCGAAAGATGATTCAACTCTCCCACCTTCTGCCATCATCGCTTCTTCATCCGAATATCTCCCTTTTACTAAAGAAAATTTGGAAGGGATGGATATTGCTTTCAAGGTTTTATCAGACCTTCTGGATGATGTTAAGAAAACTTCCACTGATCCTATCAGATTTGGTGTTTGCGAGATTTTAAGTAAATATTTTGGCTCTGACAGATTGGTTTCGCAAACGTCCTTAGAAAAGGAAGTTGAAGCTTTGAAAAATAACCTCCAATCTATGACCTTGAAATGTGACACTCTTCATCTTGAGAATCAAAAACTTCAAAATGTTTCGCTGGATCGTGATAATCTTCGCAAGAAGAATGAGGAACTAAAAGGTAAAAACATCTTTTTCTTTTTTTTTTAAAAAAAAAAAAACCTCTGTTCGCCCTTTAAGCTCTAAACCAAAAACGAAAAATGGAGATATATCAGTTTGAATCCGTCGCCGAAGAAGCCCGAATGGATAGAGATGCTTGGATAGATCAATATAACCAATTAGATAATCTTCATACGTACTCTGTTGATCAAATAGATAATCTTACCAAGGAGAATGCTCAATCAGTCCAGAAGCAAAACTTATTAAGTAGTGAATTATCCCGCCTCTCTTAATTTTTGACTAAAGATAATCTGGAGTTGGAAACTTTATCAGATGAGAATGAAACCCTATCTCAGGAGAAGCGAATCCTTTTAAATAAGGTGGCGATCTCTTCGCAAGAACTTAACATTTGCCAAAAAGTATGTAATGATCAAGAACGGTCCCTCTGCTTATTGAGAAATAAACTCAAATAAGTAACAAAATCATCCTCTGCCGAGAGAGATAAACTTATTCAAGGTAGAATACGGAAAACATCTCCAGGATGTTCACAAGTAAGTATTTTACAAAGTCTTCATAAGATTATGATGATTGTGTTTTGATTATTGCATCAAAATTTTCTTTTCCACAGGGATGGGTGCGTAACGTAAGACCACGAATTTATGTAAACCTCTCAGAAGCTGAAGCGATTGTTCATGGCGGAGAAGGCAGGAACAAGAATTATAAGTTGTTGCCTAATACCATAAAGTCCCCGGTTATTTCTTTGGTGAGTTGTCAACACTTTTCCGTCATCAATTTTTTTATCCGTATATTGCTAGGATCATGAAACCAATATTTGTTATTTGATTACAGAACTTTGCTCCGTCTAGTATTGATGGGCTTCAATTCTCTGCTGCTAGGCAGACAATCTCTGATTTGAGCGTTGAAGAATAAAATATTGTGAGTACTCTCCTTCATAGCCAATCATAAATGCCTCACGTGAAAATGCTAATTATTTGAGAATGTGTCCAGGAGGATGTTGCCATGGAAGTAGAGAGTTTGATACTCGGTCATCTCCGAGAATAGAGGCGAAGGAAGTTCCAAATATTCGGAACCGAATGAAAATGTTGAACCTCTTGATGTTGACAGGGCAATCCCAACTCTTTGAACACCGAAGACCCCCAAGTAAGCACATATATTGTAACCTCTTCATAGAAGTATGAAATTGATGATTTTTGAGTGAATGAATGAGAATCCATGTGAGTGTACAAGTAATTTTGGCGAAATACGTCATCGAGAAAATTTGATTTGACTTTTAGCAAAAACACCGTAAAACCTTCATCTCGAAGTCGGATTTTCATGATCCGCATATGTATCTTCAATCCCAGAGAACTTCAAAGCTTTTTCAAAGAAGCATTTTGAATTTTGAGCACGTTTAGGACCTTAAAAAGGCTAAAGAGTAAACTTCCAGGAGACTTCCAGAATTTTTTTAGATTGCATGTTGCCCGATGTTTCGACCACACCTTTTTTCTCGTTTATCGTATTGTCACGAAATTATGACATGTGGTAGAGGACATCCATACAAAGAGAATGGTGTATAACCCATCCTCAGATTCATTGTAGGTTGCTCCCAGTTTGTCTTTTAGTGCAGAGTAGAGTACAGTTTTTTCAGACGAGATTACCGTAAAACGTATTTTCACGACTTTTATGTTATTTGCTGACCTCTAACATGTATAATGAAGAACCTTGATTATGCTAGACCACTTATATGCTGTAGTTTACGATTTCCTTTGGTTTCATGCTTGGATGATCCTAATCTCATGTAATCTTCGTATTAGGTACAAAATACCGAAGTTGAGAATTAAGGAATCAATAATGATGAAACGAGCAACCCTGGGGTTATTGATAAAGAAGTAACTATCCCTGCACTTCAGGTCCATGAGAGTGTTGTTGCTGAAGCAATTAAGGGGGTCGAGACCTCGATTGTTGTTGCTTCAGTGATGAAAGAAACTGAGTTACAAGTAAGAGAGACTGAAGAAACTGTTGTTGTGGAGATTGTTCATGTGATTGAAAACCGTATAGTGGTGCATGAATACCCAAGTGCAGAAGTTTCTTTTGACCCTCCGTTTAATGCATCACTCCCATACCACGAACTAGTTGGTGGATTCGGCGTTCCCATTGGATATGCCAACTTGTACGAGAAAATATGGAAGAAATTTGGTCACATCGTCGTTACTAGAGACCCAAAGCATGCTGATTCCTTAACCATGCAAGTAAGTGTTATCTTGCATATTTTAAGCGATATATGCACTAGAGCTAGAAATCTTGTGACTCGGATGTACTCTTTGATTGGGAGTTCAACTTGGAGAATTCTCAGAGACTTGGCTTCAATGTAAAATGGCTCGTAAGAAGATGAATGCTATTAAGGACTCATGTGAGAATAACATACCCTTTCCCAATGATCTTTGGGATGGAAAAGGAAGACAAAATTGCCGGACTGAGTAGAAGAGCCGAACATGGAGAAGGCGGCTTTGCAAGTATTATCAAGGATGCGAGAGGAGCAAAAATCTTTCTTTCGATTTCCTTTGATTTCTTTTCATAATCTCTTGAACTTCCGAACTTCGTGAGAGATGTGAGGTTTTATTTTTGGTTTTGATTGGTTTTGGATCGGTAGATGATTGAGGATTTTCTTTGGGTTTGATAGAGATTTTCTTTAACAAATCGAATTTTGATAAATTGTTGGATTTAAATTACTGAATGCAAGTATTGCAAACATTTTGGAGGAATTGAAATACAATGAAAGAAAACTCTAAATGCCAAATATTTTAGGTATTCATGCCATGAACATCTAATACCTCGAATATCCAAAACCTTAGACATCAAAGGCCTTGAGCCAATTCTCATGTATCACGGCCACGCTTTCCTTGTTATCCATGTTGATCAGTTTGTAGTATCCACCAGCAACATACTTAGAGACCATGTAGGGTCCTTCCAGTTGGAATTCTTTGTAGAATGGGAGTTACGCTTAGTTACTTTGAGAACCAAATCTCCTTCTGGAATTTGTTAGATCTGAACATTAGTGTTCTGAACATTTTTACGATTATTTGGAATTCTTCGTGTAGTGGAGTTCCACGGCCGTGGTATGTATGGACACTCATGCGAGGAGAGTATTTGAGGTCTTGTTTATCATGCTTGGCTATGTCTTGACCAATAAACTTTTTGATGATATGTTCGGTTGTAAGAAGCTCGAACTTAACCATTTGGTGAAATATTACGGGCGAGGTTATCCATTCATAGCATTGTGCAATTGCTATGTTGTTGGTGGAGAAAAGTCCTCGGATAAAATAAGCATATTTGAAAAATGATGATATAGACATATGAGGAGGAATAAGACTTGCCTGAGTGCGAAACCTTCTGATGAAAGCGTTTGCATCTTCTTCAGGTTTTTGTGTTAACTCTGCTAGGTCTCTGACTTCCTTCAAATACTCGAATGGTGAAGTATCTTCTTTTTCTTCTTCCGAATCAGAGGTTTTTCAATAGAGAGATATGCAACTGAAGGTGTTGGTTGACCGGTTGTTAGCCGACACAAATATAAATTACACTTTCTTACTACTCAAAATATATAATGAAGCAAGGGCAAGAAAGGATCGTTCCCACAGAGAGGTCTAGGTTGTCAAATTGTTTAGGTTTCCTATAACTAACAGAGTAGTTTTGTGATTTTTTATATAATAAACTAAATAAAAGCAAATAAAGAAAAGTAAACAAATCAAATCAAGGATAAGAAAGTATTGGTCATGGATTTCGTCTTCAATCACAAACATGGTTTCACCACAATAACTAGAATTGATATTTTAATCTCAACTTTTATCAAAGGCCCTAGAATACCTTGATCGCAAGAATATCCCGCTAATCTCCTCTTGTTATCAACAAACACATTAAAAGATGCGAATATGAATTCTATCTAAAAGAACAACCCAACGTGTAAAAGCACTAATCAAGTTTAATTCCCTAGATGCAATAGAGTTCTATGAAATCAGGCCAATCAAAGCAATCGAACGTGTAAAAGCACTAATCCGATTTAACAAAAGGTTATGGTTCACATATGATCATAAGAATATATCACTACAAACTATAATCATATTTATGCTACTTCAAATCGTGGAATTATCACTTTTGCGTATAATAACCCTAATCTAGCAAAAGACATGCATGTGAGTTCTACCAATTTGCAACTTGAAAAAACAAATATTCAATCATATGACAATATTAATGGTGAATCATAAACGATAATATGAGAGAAAACTAATTTATTGAACAAAAACTCATGTTTGGAAATCCAACTAATCCATAACCAAAAGAAAACTCTAGCTCATATTCATGGAGTTCATAACAATAAGAAAGAGAAAAGACTTCATGGTGTAAACCCTAGAAAACAAAGTAGAGGCAAAAAGAATAGATAAAGATAAGATATCTCCCACATTAGGTAAAAGTCCTCTCTTTTATATGTTTTTCTATTTCCATAAAGGATACTCCTTCCAATATTAGGTCTTCTCAAAACCCATCTCCAAGTGGTCCACCAAGCCCATGTGTGAGAAAAACCCATGTAAAATTATGTCCAAAAATCGTCGCTAGGAAAACTGGGATTGTGGCCGGAAGGGTCGCCGGAAAATAGCTCAGGTGACCGGCAAAGTCCGCCCGGTCAACCAGGTCAAAACGGTCAACGATCCAACTCGGCGGGTCAAAGGTCACTGAGTCAACTCGGTCAAACCGAGTCAGGAACAGTCAGGGTGAGTGAGAGAGTCAGCTGAGTCAGGTTGTGAGTCGGCACCTTCTTGTCGGTTTGAGTCGTAGTGAATGGATGAACCCATTGCATGGCTTTGAGCCTGCAGGTGCAAGCACAATCATTGTGCTTCACGGCTCCTTGGTGCCCATCTTGGCCGGTGCATAATTTTGCGACCATCTTGGCTCTTCCATCTAGCACCAATTCAAGCCAATTTCCTCCTTACCGCTTTCTGCTATTCCCTCGTCCTAACATACATCTACATTCATTCATTCATAGCACCGGTGCCTTGCTAACCACCACAATTCCATGGCACAATACAAAACTCATTCATCAGGCCACAATAATCCCTATAGCATCTCAAGGCTCAACTCCATTGTATGTAACTTATTTAACTCAGCTCAGGCCACCTGCAACAGCATCTCCCTTGCCTTCACTGCAACAAAACCTGCACTACCTCAACCCACTACTGCAATGCAATGCATCATCAAACCACCTTCTCCTTAAGCCATACTCCCCATTTCAGTTCAACACAAACACCATCTCTTCACTAATTTCTTCTTCATTTCCCTGTTGAACAACCATCTCCATAACTCCGGAAAGCACGGAACTATATTTCAGTTCAAACCACCAGAAACATCTCAGCACAATACCAACTGTTCCATTTAGCCTTGCCCACAAGTGCACAATTCCACCAACAAAACCTCATTGTCGATAATTCACCACAGACCCATCACTTCATCACTCCTCAACTCCAATTCATCTCACTTAGCCCGTCCACCGCAACCACTAGAACTTGCTCACTCCAAATTGAATGCCATCACCGCAACCGCTACACCCTGCAATTGTAGCTTCTCCATTCTCTGGCCTTATATAAAAATCATTGAACCTGGTTATCCATCAAGGAGCACATTCGATCCATGGGTGCTTGATGCTCAAACGTCAACCTCTCCTTTAACATTGCGCAACGAGTCCGAGCAAGTGCACATTCTCTTCTTTCTCGTACCACACGAGCCGCACAACCATCTCCAAGCCGCCAATCGGCTCATACCCACACATTCATGAGTAACCACTGAACTGAGGCTTCACTGTCTCCAGTACCTGCAACAACCATTCAATCCATCGTCTCTGCCAGCATCAATCCCACACACAGCTTCAACATCAACTCCATACCAGCCCTAACTCAATTTGTGCGTCACTGATTCAAGCAGCAACAGTTCACAATCATGAACAACAAAACCCATGTGTCTCGCAAATCCTTTCAAGCAAACTATCTAAAGCCGCGTTTGCAATTCCACAGTGCATCTTTTACCGGCACAACAGTTCAACTCAATAGACTCATAGAACCAAATCTATCGAACCCAGCCACAACTCCCCGCAATTTAACTCCTTTGCCTTCACACGAAATCATGACTTCACTAGATACCCATTTGTGACATTCTCATAACCTAACACCTATAACCATTGCAGCAACCACCATTCATAGCTCTCTATGTATTCACCTCGTTATCATCTGCAGCTCCATAACTCCATCCCAAACTCGAACATAGCTGACACTCTTTACTGCTCCGAGCCCACAATCTGCATACTCAGCATTATCTCTATCAAATTCACAACCAATACCCTGGAACTCCAGCATCCATACTATCCAGCTCAACTCACTCCATCTGGGCCGTTCTTAATCTCGACTCATTGCAGACTTGAGCAATCTTGATTCCTTGTGCTCTCGGCCATCTCGAACCAATGTAACTCATCTTTCTTTCCCTTCTTTACTCAAGCCAATGTAAACCCATCTTTCTTCATGTTCAACTCCTTGTGTAAACACCCATAAAATTCGCCCGACAACAACTAGACGAGCAGTGATTTCCAAGCCTCTCTCACAGCCACGATTCCCATGGAAGTAAACATCATCTCGTCTCCTTGCAATTTCATTACCAGAACCCATGAATAACAACGCCATCCTCTCAATCTTGTTACGGCGGTTACCAGATTCAAAACCCACGACTTTCTTCTCAATTTCTCCAACTTGAACTCACTTGGCTGCTCATAACTTTCAGTATTTGGTTCTTCAAATTCATTACCCTCTTCAAATCTCGGTCTCACCGTCTTGACCAACCACCGAGTCTCTTGATTCCAGCCATCGAACTCTTCTTCACGGCATCGGATCACGGTGCCCTCTCTGAATTTGAGACAAAGCCAAACGAGAAAATGAGATTGATTTCTCTCGACCTAATTTTGCAAGGTTATGAATGGAAGATGGATTTATGCGCCCCATAACTATCTACCCCAGGTTTGGGCGCCATGAGTAACTTCTTGGGTGCTTTTAACAATTCTTTATAAACTCAAATGGCTATCCTTTAGCCTTAGCCAAGCTCCCAATATCACTCTCGTGAAATGATTGGTCTGCTCCTTGCTCAAAGTGATTTATTTCTCTTTCTTTTGCTCATAATTACTCCATTGCACCGATAAACTCAAAAGTAAACATAAGATACATAATTTACAAGAAAACTCGCAAAGAAAGCATAAACACTAGATATAAAATTAGGTGTTTTACGACACCTATCAGATTCCCCCACACTTAGACTTTGCTAGTCCTCGAGCAAATAAAAAAAAAACAATTCTAAAATACATACAACTCCGTGTCGTCGAGGCTACGGTCACTTTTAGCATAAATAACAAGCCTTTAAACCACTAGGTGTCCCTAGTGGACGAGTTATAGTCTCGTGAGGGATTACTAGAGATATACCCACAAAACCTATTTTTCCAACTTACTAGTTCTCGTAATGATAGTATCAATGCGCTAAGAAGACATAGGATTGCACACTAGTCATAGAAGTTAGACACATAAATGAACACAATCTCATCCTTAAAAGTTGAGAGAAATAACCATCCCTTCTCGGCCAAAATTTGGGTTCGGAGTGATCGAAAGTCTAGGCTGCCTCACAAGAAAGGGTTTTATGATATTGCTCTCAATAATAAACGGCTTTTTTATGGGTCTCACATGTGTCCAGTTTGGAATGAAGAGAGAATCCTGCGACACGTTGAATGGTAGGAAGGCAAAACCCTCCGAATCGTTTTGAAAACCCACATCTTTTATAATTTTGAAAACCCATTTTTCTGACAATCTCTAAGAAAGGAATCAACCATTTAACGAAGGTAGGAATATGCTTACTTACCTCGTTATCCGATTCGACGTGCGGCTAGCACCACTCTCTGACATCCATATAAACGTCTTCGGTCTTCAATCGGTGTCTTCGTCTTCGTCTTCGGTCTTCAACTCTTGAACTTCATAGAATCTTGACAATATGATTTTTTCCTCAAATTCCTTGTCGCTTGAAACTTCATTATAGATATTCCTTCTTTCCATTGGCTTTATTGAAAGAACACAAAACTAAAACCAAACTATACAAACCCAATTTTTTTTTATTTTTTTTTTCGTTTTTTTTTTTTTAAGGCCAATGCAGGCTTATATTAATCCAAATAAACTGTCGGATACATTATCACGTAGTAAGAAATTGGAAGGGAGTCTAGCAACAAAATTTGAGCCCGACCGCTTTTTGAATGACAACACCTATCCTATGGAAAAGAAAATCTCCACTTTGACATTTGCATCGTTACAAGCCATATAATTCCTGAGTCTCTTAAGGAATTTGATAGTGTCATCCAGAGCTCACCTAAGGTTGTGAAGGCAAGGACCCCAAAAGGCCAAGCCCATGCTCTGTGCATTTCTCAAGATATTTAACACGTTTACGATCAATAGCCTTAGCGAGAGCTTGCCCCTGGGGTAAAAGCACGTACTCCATCACACATGAATGGAGAGACACCGTCACATCCATGCAAACATCACGCCCATCAATCCGATTATGAACTAGAATATCCGCGGGTCTTAAGTCCGAGCCATTATTGGAGATGAGACCTAAGTCGACCTCCTTCTGGCGGGAACACCGAAGACGGTAACATATGTCGACAAATGTATCACGAGCAAGATCATTGTGAAACTTAATACCAATATCCTTGACACAATGTAGAGCATGATATCCAAAAATATCCATGTCTCTGCCACAACAAGGACAAATCTCGCCCTCTTCGAAAGTGGGATACCAGTCTATAACACATAACATGTTGAAGCTGTCTAGGACCTATCTTGATTAAGACCTTCAATTGGAAAAGCCAACAAGTAATCGAGCATGTTTAATCCTGTTGCATTTCCAAAGAGCAGCATCACGTCTTGAAGCAAATTAAAGTTAATGGGTAACTCTTTCAACACGAGCACTAAAGTATCTAGCCGCCAAAGAACGCATAGATTGGGGGCGGCATGATGGATACTAAGTGGTGATTCATAATACCACATACTTGATTGTAAGCACTTATAGCATGCTCCAGGACTAGGAATAAAACCAGGACATACGAGTGGCGCAAGATATTACTTTGTTGCAAAATAGCTCCGCGAACTAGATGCAACATACCCATGTGCATAGTATCGTACATAGTATAAACACCTACACCACCATCTTTGAATGGGTAAAGTAACTAACCTTTGTTGAAGCCTACCAAAACCTGGACCATCTCCGTGACAAGGTCTTTGAAGATATGTCATCAAAACTCATCAAACAAAGGGTGGGCCACACTCAAATATCTTGATTTGGCTGTACGCATGAGAAGTAGAGCCTAGATACCCCCTGTACAATTGCGCAAAAGGAGTAACTCACACTTGTGGATCCTTAAGCTTCTTAATAGCCTCCATTAAGGTGACAGGTTTTACGAACTCTTTTAACCACAAAATCTTCTGTAACCGGTCATTCGTACTCTTTAGTCCGCCTAACAATTTTACGCCATCTCGAGGGTACGCTAATATCATCCGGGAAAACACCGGCAAAACACCTACGGCATCAACGGTCGGCCAATAAATCTGTCTTAGCCACATTAAGGTGTAAACCAAAGAGCCGGCCCCTTCTTGTTGCACTATCTCCAAAGCTTTAGCCACCATTAGGGTATCGCCAATCACGGTTCCATCATCTAGGTACCGGAGTGGAGTTCCAATTGACACGGCGAGCAATCTTTGTGAATCGGGGGTGTAGAGGTAAGGCAAAAAGAAGAGGTCCGAGGGGATCCCCTTGTTGTACTCCTTGCCTTGAAACAAGAGATTGGTCCATATAATACAACCCAGAGAGCTGAATAGAAAACTCCACCCAATAAGAGATAGAAGGGCATTGGTTTCTAACCTCATTCGGCATAACGATACGATTCACCAAGTTAAAGGCATTGGAGAAATCTACGTGAGCATCGTACGTGTATTGGAGCTTCCATGAACTTCCAAAATGCGGTTGACAGAGTGGAGAATAGCTTCCCCTCCACAGGCC
This sequence comes from Papaver armeniacum, assembly GCA_023531295.1. Classification (NCBI taxonomy): domain Eukaryota; kingdom Viridiplantae; phylum Streptophyta; class Magnoliopsida; order Ranunculales; family Papaveraceae; genus Papaver; species Papaver armeniacum. The sequence continues at coordinate 22,474 of JAJJWW010012749.1, forward strand.
ACACCCACGCCGAATTGGTAGTCTCCCAAATAGGCTTCCATCTCCTTACCACATGAGCAGCTGCAACTTTCGACACCAAACGCCTCCCGGACGTGCCGACACGGCAACAGAGTCGCAATTCCCCATACCGGTTTGACAAAGAGGCGTGAGTGGCGCAGAGGCAATGAACACACTCGGCTCCGGGGCATAAGCCGGCCAACCAAATATTAACAATGTTCATGATGGAGGTAACCAACTCGTCCGTCCAGTGGGTTTGCAGAGCCACTTATAGCATCGATCAAGTCTTGAGCCATGACCCATCCCTTCCACAAGAAGTCCCTCTAGGAAACTCTTGATTTTACTCAAGACCAAGTCTTTCGAAGCTATAAAGCGCGGCTTGAGTGGGAGGTTCGGTGGGGAATTGTAGGTGGTGCGGCGTATGGGTGTTTGCGGCGCAACTCCTCCAATGTGCCAGAGTTGGCAGGAGCAACCCCACTAGAAGTTAGAGTGCGGATAGCTGCTGTGTACATCCCAAAATTCATCTTCTTACGACAAACCCGCAAGTTCTTAGCCTCTTGATTATCCTTTTTCTTCCTCTTGATCTTCTGTAGCTGCTCCTGCCAAGTTTTGTGCTCTCAGAAATTCGATGAACAAAATGACACACCCTTGAGTGTCGGACCACATCAGAAAGCGAAATTGATAGGCTGCTTATGCGTAGCTTTTCTATTACCGATTGCTCCTCCTCACTACTCTTAGGGATGTAGGTACGAAGGACAATGCAGGCAGGGAACAAGAAAAGCTTGAATCCACACCGTGATATCCTTTGGGTTATGAATGACTCTCTGTATTAACTTAGTGTTGAAAGTCGGGCGAAGAAAGAGCTTACATTTAATTTGGGATCTTTGGAAACAGTTTTAATTTGTTGACGGGTACATTGTCCGATGAAATCCAAGCTAAGACAAGGAGAGGATCGGATGTTTGTTGAGATGGTGTCATAGGGGAGAACGTCCACGGGGGCGGGAATATCATGGATCAAAAATCACATCAACTCCATTGAACGGACCTTTAGAAACCACCCCTTTATGGTTTTTACTTGCATGAACTCCGCCAAACACCTTAAACGCATGCATTGTGTACAAAGCCACATCTTCAGTTGTCGTAAAACCTCTTCCCAATTCTTGTAAACCTTGCTGTTGCTGCTGATTCTTCCACGGCAAACAGTTTTGCACTCTTCGTTAGGGTAGTGCTTATCACGCAGATGTGTAAGTAATGAGCCCTTGGTGTAGCCTCTTCCTCGAACACCCTCAGAGCAACCATCGAAGCCATTGAATGGGCAATGGTAGCGTGCATCATCAGAAGATTCGGCATCGTCTTGAGTGGTGTCCAAAGTGGAAGAACCTCTTGTTCTTACCATGGCGAATCAAAAGCCCATGTGAAAACCCTAGCTGCGCTACCCTGTAAAGGATTACAGATGCAAATGCCAAACTTAGGATGTCAATCAAAAGCTTGGAAAGAGGGGAAGAAGATGAGACAAAGAACGAAGGTGAAGGATTTGGGTAGAACTGGCTTGATCAAAGAAAACCACGACCTACGCCAAAAACTCTTCAAAATCGCCAATCGCCCTTGCTCGAAAAAAATCGCCCCCCTTTTTTTTTCTTTGAAATAAGAAATAAAAAAAATACAAAATAAAAATAAAACAAAATAATAAAAACTATTAACAAACCTAAAAATTTTCTCTTGTCTTGTCTTTTTTTTTTTTTTTTTTTTTTTTTTTCTATTTTTTTTTTTTTTTTTTTTTTTTTTTTTTTTTTTTTGAGACAAGAGAAAGTAAAATACAAATAAAATAAAAACGTAAGTACAAAGGCCATGGTGTAAGTACTTTACCGCTTGATTCTTCACAACTTATATGTCTTGATATCATAAACTTCTCGAACTCTCATCCTTGATAATTTTTACTCTTGTACAATGATTTTTGTTAAAGGGAGAGCAAAAATGGATTCGAGGAAAGCAAAAATCGTAGTCGACTCGCTAGTTAAGAGCTAGTCAATATAGTTTTGCAATACAGACTAAATTACCCATACACCGACCCCACACAAATTACACTTGTTCTGGTTCTCCCAAGTCCAAGTCGAAATTTCCACCGTTTTCATTAACTCCACCATCGAGCGGGGAGGACCAACTCATCACGATTAAAAAAAGAAAAAATTAATCAATTTCTTACATGTGACAAAAGTCATCATGACCATATATACGAGCACAAACTTTTACTAGTATTATTAGTCATCATGGTAATCATAGTATGTAATTTCATACTAAAAGATCAAGCAGACAATCTTAGGCCGGTCGTGTGAATTTTTTTTACGTATATCTTGATGATCACCTCAATTTTTTTGTGGAACAATGGATAAAGCTCTTTGTCACAAAATTTCCCCTAATTTTTCTTACGAAACATTCGGCTTTCGTTGATTTCATCACGACTTTGTTAATTGTTTTACCGTCAAGATTATCTTGATTTTTAACACCCTGCTTACCATAGTTTTAATGGTTTCCCTTAGATTCAACTGTTTAGGTGTTGGCGGTGGGGTTGCTGGTGGAAGTCGTGGGTGCTTGTGGATTATGTACGGTTAGTGGATGTATTTAGGAGGATATTATTGTCCGAGTTAGAAAAATATATCGAAAAGGTTTTAACTCGCGAGTTAACTATGATTTTTGCTCTCCTCAGATCCATTTTTGCTCTCCCTTTAACAAAAATCTTGTACAATAGTCTTCAACTTATAAAAATTCTGCTCCTTGTTTTGTTGCTTTACTTAAATCTGAAATCTGCTCAATTTTTGTACCGTTGCTTGTAAACCTTGAACGTTTTCAACTTTCCTTCAAATTTGTGATGCTCCTCTTGTTGATGATGATAGTGTTTCTATGGAACTGTTGGTGTAGAGAGAGATAAGGTGGATGGTGCTAACTGCGAACAAGATTACAAGTGGTATGTAAGTTAGCAATTCGATGTCACCATCATGATTGATAAAAATAGCACTCAAGAGATCAAAATAGTGCTTCTATGGTGGGAGGTTGGACATCTCACCATTCTTTGGATTTATGTACGGTGACACACACTCTAAAAGCACAAATTTAGGCGGTACAAAGAATTGAAGGTCGGTGCCTCGCATTATGTAACATGGGTAGTCTCCATTTTATGGGGACCACTACTCTAATACCGAATTCATCCCGCACCTTATTTGCCACTGGCATGGTTAAATCCAACTTTAACTCTCATACAAGTAAGAAACCCGATCATGTTCTCTGTCATCTCTAAGTTCAGTCACTCTTATGAGATTCTCGATGTAATCTTAGCGACATGTATACTATGTGACTCTAAACTAACTACAAGTTGAAGTTATTTATTCACTATTGTACACAAAAGTTGAAAAATTTACAACGCAAATGCTTAACCACTCCCCCACACTTAAACTTTACATTGTCCTCAATGTAAATTGAATCGTCCAAAGAAAGTCAAGGTGGGAAATTATAAAACAATATGCGAAAAGAAAAAAAAAAAAAACAAGAAAAAAAAAAATTAAAAGATAAGAGATACAAAACCTATGGGTTGCCTCCATGTAGCGCTTGGTTTAAAGTGGTCGGCCCAGAGCTATATCCTTGCAAGATTCATTCCCCATATACCAATAATACGAAAAGTTGGGGATCCTTCCATAGAACTGTTTTTGCAAACACTAGCTTCACACAAATATTAGTAATGTAAAGCAGAAATGAAGCTATTAACAGATAAAAAGCTTCCCCCACACTTATTCTTGTCCACACTTGGAAGTGTATAAAGAATATAAGTCGGGTACTTCCACGGTTTCTTGTTCCATACTTTGCATAGTATGAGAATCAAGTATCTCTAATGGCGGAAAACGAGAAACAAAGTCATTCAACAATATTCTCGAAGCACATACATTCAAACCAATAAGAGGTAAAGGAGAAGAAACAATAGGCAACGGGTTAGACAAACCTTGCACAATCTCTTGTATCATGGAATCCTCTTCATCATGAGAAAAACTCAAGTGAATTATTCACCTCATGTATATCATGGTCCTCTATCAAACCTTGCAACCATTCTTCATCCGTTTCGCCTTAACCAAAGTCTCGACATTAACATCATCATTACAATCGGTTGCAAGCTCAATTGGGTCTTCCACAATATTGGTTAAACCGGTCTCATTCTCAACATACTCCTCTTTGTTGTAAGGCGCATACTCTTTTGCGGATCCAAATTTTATTATAAGAAACTTTTTTAGAACACTCGAAAATGCATCATCCTCAAGCTCCACCCTTTGAATAGGCTCTTGATCATTATTAAGATCAATGCTTGAGTAATCTACACAAGTGTCGACATATTCCTCTTCGTCTTCATCTTGATCCCAAAAAGACTCCATTGTACACTCCCCGGAGATGTCACCATGAATTGGTTCAAGCAATATATCATAATCACCGTCACTTTCATAGTTAACATAAGATTGGTCCTCGCTGAATTTAGTGTTGCTAATCTCGAACTCATCCTTTTGAATAGGTGAATAATCATTAGTACGATCAAGAGTTGAGTTAACTACACAATTATCAACGAAAGTGCCCAAGGATTGGCCTTTTTCAACATTAGCATCAATCAAATATTCATCACAAACCATATGCACATAAGAATTATCCATATCTTCCTTGTATTGATCAACGCCTCTTCGCAAGCTAGCCATACCTTCACGAAGTTCTTGGAGTTGCTCATTTGTAGTCTCCTTAGCTTTTTGAAATTCCTCTCGTAAAAAGTTGGAAACTTTATCTATAAAATTAGAGACCTTTTGTTCAGGAGCATAAGAATCCTCCCATCCTTGTGGTTGTTCACACACATACCCGCCATAAGGTTGTTGAGGAAAACCATAAGGTTCCATGGAATATTGGTCATAACCAATAAATTGGTTTTGATTATACCCATGGAATTGGTTGTTGTCATATTGTTGAGGTTGTTGAAAACCGTATCCATCCATGTAGTATGCTCCTTCCATAAGAAACAAGCACCTGAAATAAAATTCTCAAACCAAGGTTAAAACCGAGAAAATAAGAAAAATAAAACAAAAACTAAAAACAAAAAATAAGAAACCAAAAACAAGTGACAACTTGCTTTGCCTCCTCGCGAGCCTTAAAAATTTAACCTAGGTTGTCGGCCGACACAAATATAAACTACACTTTCTTACTACTCAAAATATATAATGAAGCAAGGGCAAGAAAGGATCGTTTCCCACTGAGAGAGGTCTAGGTTGTCAAATTGTTTGGTTCCCCTATAACTAACTTTAGGTAGTTTTGTGATTTTTTATATAATAAACTAAATAAAAGCAAATAAAAAAAAAGTAAACAAATCAAATCAAGGATAAGAAAGTATTGGTCATGGATTTCGTCTTCAATCACAAACATGGTTTCACCACAATAACTAGAATTGATATTTTAATCTCAACTTTTATCAAAGGCCCTAGAATACCTTGATCACAAGAATATCCAGCTAATCTCCTCTTGTTATCAACAAACACATTAAAAGATGCGAATATGAATTCTATCTAAAAGAACAACCCAACGTGTAAAAGCACTAATCAAGTTTAATTCCCTAGATGCAATAGGTTCTATGAAATCGGGCCAATCAAAGCAATCGAACGTGTAAAAGCACTAATCCGATTTATCAAAGGTTATGGTTCACATATGATCATAAGAATATATCACTACAAACTATAATCATATTTATGCTACTTCAAATCGGAATTATCACTTTTGCGTATAATAACCCTAATCTAGCAAAAGACATGCATGTGAGTTCTACCAATTTGCAACTTGACAAAACAAACATTCAATCATATGACAATATTAATAGTGAATCATAAACGATAATATGAGAGAAAACTAATTTATTGAACAAAAACTCATGTTTGGAAATCCAACTAATCCATAACCAAAAGAAAACTCTAGCTCATATTCATGGAGTTCATAACAATAAGAAAGAGAAAAGACTTCATGGTGTAAACCCTAGAAAACAAAGTAGAGGAAAAAAGAATAGATAAAGATAAGATATCTCCCACATTAGGTAAAAGTCCTCTCTTTTATATGTTTCTCTATTTCCATAAAGGATACTCCTTCCAATATTAGGTCTTCTCAAAACCCATCTCCAAGTGGTCCACCAAGCCCATGTGAGAAAAACCCATGTAAAATTATGTCCAAAAATCGTCAGTCGGAAAAGCGGGATTGTGGGAGGAAGTCGGCCCGGAAGGGTGGGAAAATAAGCAGGTGACCGGCAAAGTCTTCCAGGTCAACCAGGTCAAAACGGTCCAGCGATCCAACTCGGCGGGTCAAGGTCAGATCGAGTCAACTCGGTCAAACCGAGTCGGGAATAGTCAGTGAGTGAGAGTCGGTGAGTTAGGCCGGTGAGTCGGCACCTTCTTGTCGGACTGAGTCGGAGTGAATGGGTGAACCCATTGCATGGCTGAGGCAGTCTGAGCCTGATCATTGTGTTGACTCCTTGCCGACCATCTTGGGTGTGCGTAATTTGCGACCATCTTGGCTCTTCCATCTAGCACCAATTCAAGCCAATTTCCTCCTTGAACTGCACCTGCTATTCCCTGTCCTAACATACATCTACATTCATTCATTCATAGCACCAGTGCCTTGCTAACCACCACAATTCCATGGCACAACACAAAACTCATTCATCAGGCCACAATAATCCCTATAGCATCTCAAGGCTCAACTCCATTGTATGTAACTTATTTAACTCGGCTCGGGCCCAGCTGTGACATCTCCTTGCCTTCCACGCAACAAAGCCGCACTACCTCAACCCCTCTTTGCCAATGCAATGCATCATCAAACCACCTTCTCCTTAAGCCATACTCCCCATTTCAGTTCAACACAAACACCATCTCTTCACTAATTTCTTCTTCATTTCCCTGTTGAACAACCATCTCCATAACCTGAGCACCATAACTATATTTCAGTTCAAACCACCAGAAACATCTCAGCACAATACCAACTGTTCCATTTAGCCTTGCCCACAAGTGCACAATTCCACCAGCAAAACCTCATTGTCGATAATTCACCACAGACCCATCACTTCATCACTTCTCAACTCCAATTCATCTCACTTAGCCTGTTCACTGCAACCACTAGAACTTGCTCACTTCTGGGCTGAATGCCATCACCTGCAACCGCTACACTGCAAGTATGTAGCTTCTCCATTCTCTCGGCCTTATACAAAAAATCATTGAACCCTGGTTATCCATCAAGGAACATTGATCCACGCCGCATCGATGCTCGAAACATCAACCTCTCCTTGGCACATTGCGCAACGAGTCCGAGCAAGTGCATTCTCTTCTTTCTCGTACCACCACGAGATGCACAACCATCTCCATCTCGTGTCGACTCATACCCACACATTCATGAGTAACCCTTTGGCCGAGGCTTCACTTGTCTCCGGCACACTGCAACAACCATTCAATCCATCGTCTCTTGCCCGGATCAATCCAATCACGACTTCAACATCAACTCCATACCCAGCCGTAACTCAATTTGTGCGTCACTGATTCAAGCAGCAACAGTTCACAATCATGAACAACAAAACCCATGTGTCTCTACAAATCCTTTCGGCAAACTATCTAAAGCTGCATTTGCAATTCACTGACTGCATCTTTTACCATTTGCAACACCGTTGACTCAATAGACTCATCAGAACCAAATCTATCGAACCGACCACAACTCCTGCTCAATTTAACTCCTCTGCCTTCACACGAAATCGCTTTGACTTCACTAGATACCCATTTGTGCCATTCTCATAACCTAACACCTATAACCATTGCAACAACCACCATTCATAGCTCTCTATGTATTCACCTCGTTATCATCACAGCTCCATAACTTCATCCCAAACTCGAACATAGTGACACTCTTTCTTTGCTCAGAGCCCACACCCGCATAATCGGCATTATCTCTATCAAATTCACAACCAATACCTGGAACTCCAAAGCATCCATACTATCCAACTCAACTCACTCCATCTCTTGTTCTTAACTTCTCGGCTCATTCGAGACTTGAGCAATCTTCAGTTCCTTATGCTCTCACCATCTCGAACCAATGTAACTCATCTTTCTTTCCCTTCTTTACTCAAGCCAATGTAAACCCATCTTTCTTCATGTTCAACTCCTTGTGTAAACACCCATAAAATTCAGCAGCAACAACTAGACGAGCAGTGATTTCCAAGCCTCTCTCACAGCCACGATTCCCATGGAAGTAAACATCATCTCGTCTCCTTGCAATTTCATTACAGAGAACCCATGAATAACAACGCCATCTCTCGATCTTATTACGGCGGTTGCAGATTCAAAACCCGACTTTTTCTTCTCCAATTTCTCCAACTTGAACTCACTTTGCTCATAACTCGAGGGCAAGCTGGTTCTTCAAATTCATTACTCTCTTCAAATCTCGGTCTCACCATCTTGACCAACCACCGGTCTCTTGATTCCGGCCGTCGAACTCTGCTTCGGCATCGGATCCACGGTGCCCTCTCGAATTTAGGACAAATAAATTGAGAAAAATGAGATTGATTTCTCTCGACCTAATTTTTGCAAGGTTATGAATGGAAGATGGATTTATGCGCCCCATAACTATCTACCCCAGTTTGGGCGCCCTGAGTAACTTCTTGGGTGCTTTTAACAATTCTTTATAAACTCAAATGGCTATCCTTTAGCCTTGGCCAAGATCCCAATATCACTCTCCTGCGAAATGACCAAATTCTGCTCCTTGCTCAAAGTGATTTATTTCTCTTTCTTTTGCTCATAGTTACTCCATTGCACCTGATAAACTCAAAAGTAAACATAAGATACATAATTTACAAGAAAACTCGCAAAGAAAGCATAAACACTAGATATAAAATTAGGTGTTTTACGACACCTATCATTGGTGTTACCTTTCCAATGTGAATCCATGTGCGTCAAGAATCATATCATATCTGGATCTTCTCGAATTATGAAAAATTTTGTTTATGTCAGTGAGTTTATGTTCACTTTGAGGGTGATGTGGCCATAAGCATCTCCGGGTGTTCCTTCATGATTTGTGATTATTCTTTGGAGCATGAATGGCTTCTTGTCGTGTGATACCAGCATCTCGAGAGTTTTCGGAGGATAATATTAATGAATGGTGCCGACATCAATCAATGCTCGTTTGAACTCGTTTCCTTGAGATGGACCGTGGTGAGGAGTCCCAGTCGTACATTTCTTTATCTGTTGGTGAGGCGGCTCGGGGAATGCTTCTTGAATCAACAAACTCTTTCGACACGATGTGGTTTAGGTGCGGCTGAACATGTCTCCCCTGCGGGCTTTTGATAAGTATGCAATTCACATATGTTCAATTAAAGATTGAACCGGCTTCTTTTGGCAGGTGGTTGAAGGAGGTGAAGGTTCGACGAGGAGAGGATCTCATGTACTCCTTGGGTCCCTAGGGTTGAGTTCTCCCGATTCGATCTTTTCTTTGAATATGCGCTTCAAAGTTCTCGCAATCACTTGTGGGATGGTTGACAAACCTGAAAGCGACAACGAGGATTTTCCATGGCTTCTTCGGTTGGTTCTTTCTTGACATATGGGAGCTTGATCGCGCCGTCTTGAACCCATGCGTCTAGAAGTTCAATAACTTCCTCAACGGAACATGGGAAGTCGGGTGCCTCTGGATCGGCCACGTATGTGTTGAGCGAGGGAACTTGCACATTATCCTTCCTTTGCGCCTTTGAAGGGTTAAGGAAGTATGTTTGCGTTGTGGGCTCGGCTTTTCGTTTACTCCTCTCTGTGACATTTGTGGAAGGTTGGAGGTTGTCTTGTTTGTTAATTAGACGCCTGCTACCTCGAATCTCCCGTGGCTCTTCAACTTTTGTAGTCTTAACCCTCTCTAATAGGGAAGGTGCAGTAGTTGCTGATCTCTTGGCTGCTTCATGGAGTTCTGAGAAAGTCTGGAACCTGAGATTTTCCAATAAATCTCTATAGACTGGGATCATTCCGTTGATGCACAAGTCCACGAGTTGTTGCTCTGTGACATTCGGATCATGGCAATCCAAGGCCTGAACCCTGAACCTTTTCACATAATCGTTAGGATGTTCGTCGCTCCTTTGAAACATCCTTCCAAGGTCGAAGAGGGTGATTTGATCTGGAAGCAGAAGTATTTTGTTAGAAAGCATTAACCATTTCTCCCCAAATTTTGATACTTCCTGGTGCGATGTTGTTGTACCAGGTATATGCTCTACCCTTCAGAGACTTTGAAAATTCCTTCAGACGGACAATATGGTTGTGCTCATGTTCACCCAGTGCTTCCAGAAACCGAGAAACATGTTATCGAGCGTTGCCTGTTCCATCATAAAGTGTGAAGGTTGGAGAGGTGTAACCTTTTGGCAGTGGAATTCTTTGCGTAGTAGCAGGGTATGGAGGTTGGTGACGGTGTTCAGAAGGCGTTTTATCTTTTCCATGATCCTACAAAAGTCGTTCCAAGTCTTCACGAGTGATGAAGCTGGATGGCTCTTCCTGGGTAGATTATCTGTGACCTTAGGAACTTCCTCATCATCTACTACATGGATCGGGTGACTTCGGGATCATCATCACGAAGACTTTTCTTTAGATTTTCCTTTCTCTTGAGAGTTCTCTGACATCTTGTCTGTGAGAGTCTTGAGATAGTTGAATAGTTCTTTTTGAGTGGCAGCCATATCAGTCGATTTTTGGCAAGAGTTTCTTGCACTTTCATGAGGTCACCTATGGTAGGTGGATTTTCCCTGATTTCTTCAGGAGACCGACAGAAGAGTGGATTATTGATGGCTCCAGTGCCATTATCAGCGTTCGGAGGAGCGGTAGTGGCTAGTTGCATCGGAAGAGTGGTAGTGGCAGGTTGCACCGGAGGAGTGGTAGTGGCAGGTTGTACCGGAGGAGCGGTGTTAACAGTACCACTAGAGCTTGCAATATTAGAACCAGTGTTGAATCGGGTTGGTAAGCCGAACCGGACCTAAGACCGACCATCTTTGTGATAAGTGAATTTATGTAGAGAGAATGATCTCCAACGTGGTCGCCAATCCGTAGATGGGGAAAAACGATTTCTTTGGTTTTTACGGAATTGAGGGAGACGGCCGTGCGGAGGAGACTCCTTGAACCGAGCCGAAGTGCTTAACCTCACGGATACCTTTTGCAATAAGGGAGTGCTTTGAATTCGAGAGATCAATGCAGCAGTACTGGCCTAAACCAAGACAATGGTCGTTCCGGAGTAAATTCGGTCAAAGAGAGGATGGGCGGTGCAGGAGGGAAGGCGAGAAATGTGTGAGATCAATGGTGATCGAGATTGTAGGTGTGTTATGTGTATTGAAAATAAGATAAATTGAATGATTGAATTTGCTCTGTTGAGAGTTGGATTATTAATCTCGTGTTTGATTTGTGATTATCCTTATTTCAATCATGATTAAATATTTATATTCTTTGGAATTGAAAACACCATGATCTCATGAAGTGTGACAATTGATGGAATCAAAGAATGGGGAAGTGGAAACGTGTTAAAAGGTTGTTGCGGAGACTTGGTTGATTTTCCATCCTCTTTGTTAACTCCCTTTGATTGCACGACTTGCTCACATTCTCATCGTGTGTATGAACACACGTGCCGAGACAAAAACCTAGTTAATATCCCCCATGTAACACGATTGATGTCTCGTGTGATTGTGGAGTCTGCAAAGCGGAGCGTGTATTTAGTTAGTCGATTGCTTTGACTTCATGACTTCATGGGACGATGAGTCCTTGTATTGTTGAGTCGAACATGGTTTGAAATGTTACGAGACTCATGAATTGAACATGTCTCGGCTGAGCACGAGAGATATGATGTGTGAATAAGTTAACATGAGAAAATATTGCTCATTTGATGAATTGTTGAATATTGATAGTTGAACCAATATTCTTTGATTTGAGAAAGTATTGCTTATCTGAGCAAATATTACTAGTGTGATGAATTACGGTAGCATGAACAAATAAAATATTAAATCAGAATACTGGCAATTGAACCAAGTATGATAAATAAAATGTTGATCACGGGATCAACGTAAAATTATTAGCGTTTGAATCTGAAATCATTAACCTTGGACTCAAAACCCTAATTTGATCAATTGATAATTTATTGATGGTTTATTAAGAATTAACCACAGAAAAGGAGGGACCGACTACATGGGATTATGGGTTGGAGCCATGTAGTGCCCAGAGATGCTCACATGAGCAAATATCAAGATCTCTGAAGACCGATTAATTTGTTGATGAGGATGATTAAATGCTTTGGTTTAATCATTTATTAAAATAATCTTTTGAACCTTAGGTGATAAAACCCAATTAATTATGAAGAGGCGAGGGGCCGACCAAGGGGTCATGAAACCGCCCTCCAGGTGTTCGGGATCAAATAATGATCGTTCCATGAAGTTCAAGTTGTTTGGAAGAGTTTTGGACCTAATACGTGCAATTGGCAAATTAGGTCAAATCATGAGAATACGTGGGACGGATGTTCACAAGCCAAAGAGCCAACCTTGGTCGGTCAAGGTAACATGCTCACGTCACCAAAGTGTCACGTATCTCAGTCTCGAGAATTTTGATATTTTCTCGTGTGCGTTTGAGCAACATTTTTGAGAAAATATGAAGAAATCGAGTTTTTTGTCAAATTAGTCAAAACCTTCATGAGATGAAGGAAAATAATAAAAAATAAGGGAATCATGAAGTGTGGGACCGGCTATGGCCAAGGCATGGCCGGTAGGCCAAGGATCCCGGGTCCCACGGTGTTTTCCTAATTTTTTATAATATATTCATGATTTTAGGGAAATATGATAAAGCCAAAGAGTTTGTTGAAACCAAGGAGTTTTGTTGAAATCAAAGAGTTTCCATGAGATTAAGGAAACAAAGAGTTTCCATGCTAGGTTGCCGACCAGAAATTAACATGTAACACTTTTTTGAGATGAAGGAAACAAAAAAAAAAAAAAATAATAAAATAAGGGGTTTGTGGAATGGCTAGGACATGGCCGAGTCGACTTGGGCGATCCACAAGTTTCCTTTAATTTTATGTATTTTTTGTGTATTTTCCCATAATTTGAAGGAAACATCATGAAATCAAGGAATTTCATGGGATTAAGGAAACATGAAAAATATAATAATAATAAAATAGGCGTGTGGGGCCGGCTAGGGCATGATAGGGCAAGGTGGCTATCCCGCCCCACGGGTTTCCCTAATTTTATATTATTTTTCATGGGATCAAGGAAATATCATGAGATTAAGGAGTTTTCATGAGATTAGGGAAATAATAATAAAATATTGAGGAACCATGAGGTGTGGGCCGGCCGGGATCAAGGCATGGCCGGTTGGACAATAATCACGGCCCCATAATATTTTTCCTAATTTTATATTATTTTCTCAGTGGGAAGGAAACACCATGCTGAAGGTTTCACTCAAAGCGAAGGATATTTGTTCAAATGAAAGGATTTTCATGAGATCAAGAAAATAATAAAAAAGATAAAATATAGAATTTGGGCGTGGGGGTCGGTCACGACATGACGGCTTGGCCAGGTGAGCCGGTCCCTAGCGCCTTGACTATTATTTTATTATTTTCTTTCCTATTTGCATAGGTTCATCGTCTCGTCGTATTTTGAAATACTTGTTTGTTCATTCGGGTGTTTGTTAATGCATTATTTGTCGAATACATTTACACCATTTTGGTGGGCTTACTCAAAGGTAACTCAGACGCCTTAGTGTGTTGAATATTTATTACTAACCCATGGGATTACTGTGGGAAGAACCATAAATTGAAGTAACAAAAATATTATGAAAATATTGAATATTTTTTAGGGATTTGAATCTATTAATTTTGAGAATAATTAATTAATGGCTCTATACTAGTACGATCGTCTAGGAGCGTTAATTATTCAGGAATTGAGTGATATGAGCTTGTTGAATCGTCATATTTTTTCATATAGTCAGGGAAAACATTGTTACATCCTGAAGACGTTATTGCTCTATACTTGCAGGCAAGTTGCCTAGGAGCCGTCTAATCTTTCGATTCTATATAAAAGTAATTCTTTGAAATTGCTCAACATTCGTGAGATATGCCGTTGCCTCACCCGAGACTACATATCTATATATACTCGAGAGACAAGTATTCTCAGTCGGAAATTCTCATAGTATGATCTTTCATGCTTTCAATAAGAGACATGAGCCTCGATATTCATCTGATTGCTGGATCAGGAATACATATAAGTATGGGTTTACGATGTTAGCCTTTGTCGAAAATCCACCATCTAAAATTAGTAGTCTAATATGTATTTGACTTTTTTTGGCACATGTATAAATACACCTTGAGGTCTTATTCGTTTGGTGTAATCATCTTTCCATTCTCAATTGAGTTGGTTCAAGTTATTATCTATATCGAGGTATTATTCATGTCTTGTGATCCAAAAACTGCATTGTGGTACAAAATATTTTACTTGACCCAATACTTGTTTATTGGCCCAAAAATTACAGAATGTCTAAAAACCTACCATGTGGCCTTACATTTACATTGTGATTCAAAATCGATTGACGACGCTTAACATGCACCATAACTCAAAAAATGTTATTATAACAAAAAACATGTTTCATGGCCCATAAAGCTTTTTTTTTTTTTTTTTTTTTTTTGATAGGAAAAAAAAGGTCTATGAGACATGAAACATGTTTTTTTATTATAATCCAACTCCTTTAAAAGCCCAGAGGTCATTAGGCTCCACGTTGAACGGTGACTCTCACCCTCACATGATTGCTTCGTTCCACTTTTCCTCAAAGGGAGAAAAACAAGGCTTTTTTCACAAAAATAAAGAAATATATTTATTAACATATTTATACGGGAAAAAAAGAAAAACAAACCGGAAAGAAATAAACAAAATGTACGAGTGAGCAAATACAAAGAAAAACCTTGGAACAAAACCCTAGAAACAAACCATTAATGGCTGCAAATACACTTTCTCCCTCTGCGAACCATAACAAGTTCAATGATTTTGTCTTCCGTCAAGAGCTCATTTTGATTGAGGTTCTTGATCTTTCTCCGTTGAAGTTCCTACAAGTTACGGGATACTCTTGAACTTTTTTCGCATCTTTCTTCCCTCAAAAAGTTAACGTTTTTTATTGGTTTGTGATCAGTTTTTAGATTATGGGTTCTCTTATATTTTTCATGAATCTTCTAACAAGTTGTTAGGATTAATCTTTTTATGTTTTGATATAAGTTGATTGGATTCAAATATATCTCCATTATCCTCTTGCTCATAACCGATGGTGTCTGCAAACCCTTTTTCCCGCGCCGCCATCTTTCTCCTCTCTATACTCATTATCTCTGTCTCCTTTCTTCTTCCTTCAAGTATTCTGATTTATTTTTGTTGTGTTTACGCAGGTGCAGTTTCGGATAAAACCCTTATTAGGTAAAACCCTTTTCCTTATTATCTTTTTGATTTTTGGTTCTATGTATGTTTAAAAATTTTAGGTTTTCGATTTTTTTTTATTCATGGGTTATTTACAGGTTGAGTTTTGCGATTGGTACTGTTTATTGTTTTGATATAGTTGAGAATTAGGGGTTTATCCTAGGGTTGAGTTTCACAATTGGGTATTATTGTTCTAAATATTTATTTTTGTTGTGGTGGTTTTGTTTTGATTTCGTTTAGGTTAGAATAGAACCTAAAACTGGGATTCCCTTTGCTGTCAAACATGGTAATGTGGTGGTGCAATTGTTTTAGAAATTAATTATCTTTAAAGTTTATTGATTATTTATTTTTGCATAACTACTTCATTACTAATTAATGCTCAAAATGCTTATAGGGTAGTGAGCTACGTTTCTCATGCTAAAACATGCTTATAGGTTGGTCAGCTATGTTCTCATGCTCAAAATGCTTCATGATGCTGAGTTACGTTTTTTGATATATGGCATGATCATTCCATCTTCTAGATATGTATTTACATTCAAAGGGTACCGAGTTGCTAACATTTATTTCCTACTTGATTGATGTTCAGTATAATATGGTGGCATTGTGGTTGTCCATGTTTTTCCTGTAATATGCTCATTGTTTCATTTTATTTTATCTTCAAAGGGTTATTCTAGGTGAAAAAAAAAAGGTGCGAAGAATGGTTTGATATTAACATGTTGAATTGATGTTTTCGTGTCTCCTTGAAAATTGTTTTTTTAAATATTTGGGTGTAAATGTTACAAGGAAAATTGATTAGGAGGATCAACAATGGGGATCGAATAGATCGGTATACATAAACTATTAGCTGTCATTAAACTAATGCCATTTTAATGTAATTTTCGCGTCTTTCGATTGAATGATCACTCATTACATTCCTCCCCCGTTTCTCTCTTTGTTTCTTTAGGTCATGATCATGTAATGTAACTAATTGGTCATGATCATGTAATGTAACTAATGATCAGTTGATACTGTATATGCTCTACTTAGTGTGATAGTTTTTGGTGTTTTTTCTCTTGAGACTCAATTTTACTGGAATTCCTAAAATTATTGATTTTTGGTGTGTTGTGTTCAGGGTTCAATACTAATTTTTATTGATTTTTGTAATTGTGACGAATGAAATGCAGATAGAAGTGATTGCAATTCATATGCTGAAAGTTAGTTCAATTCTTTATTGAACAAAGATTAAAGAAATTACACCAAATCAAAAATCATAAGCGACGGGGGCGAGGCGAAGCCGAGCCAAACAAATTTTTTAAAGATAATGGAGACGCAAGTTCCATGGATCCATACACCGTCAGGTAATCAAATTTCTTTCTTTTTCTAATTCTCTGAAACAACCAATGTACTTAACCTAAAATTTCTTTATTTACTGGATATCCTATTGGTAATGATAGGTAATAGGCGTGCAACACCGAATTTGTCTTTGTTGAACAAAGATTGCGACGGGGGCGACGCGAAGCCGAGCCAAACAAAATTAAACACAAAAAAAAGAAGAAAATGGAGACTGCAAGTTCCATGGATCCATACACCGTCAGGTAATCAAGCTTCTTTCCTTTTCTAATTCTCTGATTCCTTTTCTATATGATTATGTGTGCGGAGCCGCCCGGGCGTAGCACGAGCACAAAATCTAGTTACATTTTAATAACCCTAACTTAAAATATCTAGTATGACAATAATAATTCTGAATTCGCATCCTAACACAAAATTTACCATTGTGATTTGAAATCTGCACCGTGGTCCATAATCTACTCGGTCACTAGAATAGAGAACAAATTGCACCTTGTTGGCAAAAAAAGAAAAAAATGCTTTGTATCCCATACTTTTTGTCAGGCGATTCAAATTTGTGGTATGCACAAAATTTCCCCTATGCCCCAAATATGCCTTGCAACTCCGTTCGCCAGTGTTAACCCAAAGATTGCCCTGTGATCCAACATCTGTGTTTTTAATTAAACCGGTTTTGGAAATTTTGGATCAATCTAATCCAACAAATTAATTGGATCGGTTATAAAGTATTTGAATAAGATTGGATCGGAGGTTTGAAACGTTTCATGAGCCAATTCGCCAGATTTGTGTATGTTTTAGCGCCAAATAGTTAACGAGGGTCCAATGCTATAGAGTTAGAAAATGGAAACAGCAAGAGAAAGAGGGGGAGATCGAGAGCTTCTGATTCCAGTTTAAGGAGTAGCATTACAAGATGATGATGACGGTAGTGGTGGATCCAAAATCATCATCTCCTGTTTCTTTATCTCACCATGATCATTCAGGAAGAGAGGTTTTCCATCTTCCCTTTTTTTTCTTTTTACTTTTTCAAATCATGTCTAGGTTTCTAAGCGACTTAGATAAAATGGTTGTCAACTGTGTAATGGGTAAAATTGTTCATAGTATATTTTATGTATGTTTATTATATAGAACTACTTTGAAGTTTTATCAATCTAGTTGATTAGGGAACATGATTCTAAGTGGAAACTGTTGTTCTTGTTTAGACATTTTTTTTGTGAAATTAATCGTAGCTGCACAACAGAAAAGATCATGGTAGAATGGTAGGTTCTTCGATGTTAACTAAATGATTCTCTGTTCGAATTCAATGCGCTGTTCTTTTAGCTTGGGAATTTTGAATTTTAATAAAATCATCACGCAGAATATCCATTTGAGAAAATTCTTTTTAAAGCTAGGTAATCTTATCACGGCATCCTATCACTGTTCTTGACAATTTTGGTTGTTGTTTTCGTTGTAATTTTGCTCAAATTGGATTTTAGGTTGTGTATCGTGGTACATATGCCTCTAGTAGAGTGTTAAGCTGTCAGGTGTTGATATCTAAGAACCGAGCTCAAAAACTTAAATTGTGCAGCCTGCAATGTCTGATTTAGAGTTAACAAATATAGTATCTCTAGGGTAACGAGTGTTGGGTGCAATAATGAAAAACAAGGAAAAAATCAAATAAGCAAAAATTATTGATACTTAGCTCCTTTATAGTGGAAGTGATCGATTTGATGAAGCAGACGAGCTCCCGTGTTCAAATCATTAAGACATTAGCGCTAGAAATTACTCAAAAAATCGGATATCTCGAGGATAAAAACACCTAATACACCTAACTAGCATATGTAGTAGATGCTCAACAGCTTAGCAACTCGCGTTAAGGAAAATATAAAATATGTTTCCCTTAGGGGTCCTCTAAAATATGGAGCAACCCCTTTCCCATAGATTTTACAAAAAGTAGTGAATTTGTTTATATAATTGACAAATACAACTTAAGAAGAAAAACTCCCCGATGTGGGACTAAAATGCTTATAGTCTCTTAAACAACTAAAACGTGGAAACTCCACAATGTGAGACTAATAAGTTTTTTTCATTCACAAAAGAAAACAATAAATTATAATTTTATTAAAACCTTAAAAATCCTTAATAATTACTTTTCCAACAATCCCCACATGAATGAAAACTCAATAAAAACACGAAAACACGAGATAGATCTTGGTAAATCAACAACCCATCTCACGACCGAACCGACCGAACATGATAGACAAATCGTGTATGTTCAAGTCATACTAGCCATTCCCAATGTCATCTCCCTCACTGGCGATTGTGTTGACCTGTGGTCATACGCATGGATTGCAAAATCATATAGTATAGAGAGCTTTCATCTTTAGTTCTCATACAAGTGAGACTAAGGTTCCTTTCACCAAAGTGAAAAAACATGAACTAGTGAACCCTTAGTGACCCATAGGTCCTAAGTTTTGATAATACCAAAACCATCAAAACGAAAATCACATAAAAAACGCCGGGAAATACCATTTTTTAGGCGAGAGGTGTCCATGAGGTCTTGAACCTTTGCTTAGTGAGATATTGGGAATTACTTGCTAGAGACAAGAACTATGTCTTGAAATGCTAGCGTTGATGTAATTCGCAGAACAACCACGGATATCTCCAAGGGTGTCCCTTAGCTCGTGCCGTTTTGTCCAATTTGGCCCCGGACATATCCCGTTTCTCGAATGCTACTGCAGAATCAAAGCTCATATTCTCATGGCTTACTCACCTCCTCATCCATAGGTGAGTTTCATAAAGAGTGTTACCGCTACACCTCACTTCAATCTTAAATTGAAACTATAGAACTCATTAAGACTTCTTAAAGTTATCTCACATGCATGATCCACACTATCACGTCACACCATAGGGAAGGGACAGAGAATAAAATTCTCGATAGTGTTTACCTTTACCCACCACAAATTAGTTGTCTCATTCGAAACCTTTGATCTTGGGATCTCAATTGACAGGTTGAGTATCTTTCATGGAAAGTTAAATTTATGAGCTTAAGCCCCATCCCCTCGATGCATTTCTAACTATCTATTTGGACAAACCTTTCATCAAAGGTTGCGCGATATTCTCCTTGGACTTTATCCAATCAATGGAAATAACGCTTCATTGAGATTAGTTATTTTTAGCTTTTTAGCTATTATAATTTAGCTAACACAATCTAGATATAGTTGGTACAGGACTATGCAGGGAGGAATGTCTTCAAAAGCATCTTGGGCACTCGGCCCCTCTCGTGCTTTATCTAACGCGATAATCTCGAGATTCCATAATGGATTGGCTTGATATATGTATGTTTGGAAATCTTCGATGC
>JAJJWW010012750.1:0-19649 GCA_023531295.1 Papaver armeniacum
TAAGCCAATCAGCACCTAACACCATGTCACAACCTCCAAGTGGAAGTAACCTGAAGTCCTCAGTGAATTGATAACCCTGCATACTCCAAGGAAGTTTAGAACAAATACCAAGATTTCATTGCTTTTTCTCCCCATTGCGACTGTAACTAACATATGAGATGTGTGTTCTACCTTGCATTTGAGTTTAGCAGCTAGAGAACAATCTATGAAACTAGTTGTGCTACCAGTATCAATAAGAATAGAGATGGATTGTCTCTTAAGAAGACCACGAATGCGAATAGTATCACCTGTGGCAGTACCAGTGAGAGCATGAAGAGAAATCTCCATGTCAGACTCAACTGGTGATTCTACAGCTTCTTCAAAAACCTCATCCTCAACCTCTGTGTCTTGTGTATCAGAATTTTCAGTTTGCGCCATAAACAATTTTTGCCTGCCCTTGCACTTATGACCCAATGAATAAACCTCATCACAATTATAACAAAGACCTTTATCCCTGCGAATGCGCATTTGCTCTTGAGTTAAACGTTTAATAATGAGATTTGTTGATGAGGGCTTGAGTGGTGTTGGGGAATAAGATTTTGGAGTAGTAGGAGTAGACTTGGAAGTAGTGTAAGAGGTGGAAATTGGTTTAGGAGGGAAGGTTGTGGTAGAGAAAGCTCTAGAGTTAGTGAAAGAGCTAGAGTTGGTTCTAACACTTTTGGCAACAGCAGTGTGATGCTTATGTTCCTCCATTCTTGCTAAGGAGAAAGCTATGGCAAGTGATTTTGGATAAAACATAGCTACAAAATTACGCAATTCTTCCTTCAACCCACTAATGAAACTCATGATAAAATAGTGCTCAGTTAAGGACGGATTGTTAGCAAGCATTAGAGCTTTGAGAGATTCAAATTCCTCAAAATACTGTTCTACAGAGTTAATCTGAACCAGTTTATTAAAACTCCCAATAAAAATCTCTTCCACGGGATTTTCAAATCTGACACAAATACCACGAGCAAATTCAAACCAAGTTATAATATCAACTTTGCGACTCTCATCGATGTTGTGTAGCCAGAAGTATCGTTCACATTTTTGGATCCAACCACGAGGATTATCACCATCAAATCTTGGGAAATCAAGTTTTGGTACTCGATTAAATTGATTTTGAGTTCCTCCTTGCGAGATTGAACCAAAGATTGGAGGATTGTCGAGCTGAGTACCATGAATTGATCCTCCTGAATCATGTTGTTGAGCTGTTTTCGATGTAGATGGGAAACAGGCTAGCAGCTCATCAAATCGTTGGTTAATCGATGCTTGATTCGAATCAGCTTTTTGTTCTTTGTAAAAGAAGCTTGTCTTCAATGGCAAAGAAAACGATCTTGAGCCCAGGCATGTCACCCGAATCAGTTCTATAACATCCTTAACAGTTTTTGGATCGGAAGCGCCCATCGAGAAAAAAAATTGAGTGGCTCTGATGCCAAATGTACTATACTCGGTACAATTTGGGAATCAAGAGTTGATGAAATTAAATCAAAATTCCTAATGAACACAGCTACTAAACTAATCTGTAGGTATTTTCTCATTAACTGAAATAGAGAAGAGGTTCTTACACATTTAAGGAAGTGAAGACCTAACAACAACGATCAGATAGTCGGCACATGTCACTATCTGATCGGTCAACACTCAATACAAGACTGACCAATGACTAACAACTTATAAGAGCACCCACTCAATTAATAAGGGCAGACCCTAGTACTCCATAAGGCTAAAGGACTATGACAGATGCATAAATGAATCTATTTAGTACAGTGTACAAAGTAATAGCGAGAAGATAATTAAGGAAATGCTGAAATAGACACACAAAACCAACAAGTCGATAACTAACCTTAGTGTGGGAGAGTCATGTCTATTGTCTGTTATGTTCGAGCATGTATGTAGACAAGACAAAAGCACAGTTGATGGCGGTTGATGGGATCTTCTGGAAGTCCCGACGGATGTTGCAGAATAAGCTTCACGTGATACCAAATTCACAAAATATTGACCCCCTACTGGTAGTTCGTACATACATGCTCAAAAACAGACCCATATGAAGCAAAGCCAAGAAATATGTCTCGATCAACATAAGGCCTATGGTTCTCCCTCCTCCTTAAAGGATGGGTCCTTTCCATTGCAAAAGCTACTAAATGCAGCATAATATTGTCATCTGCATACGGTCTGACCTGAAAAATCCAATTCTTATTAAGGACCTATATTAATGCAAGACCTTTGGCTTCTAATGACAATAGACTTACATGATCCGATTTTATATTTCCGAAGAAATTTGACGATTTATAGATGTTTCGGAAGATCCACGCCTTTATCTAGAGGTTCTTTTAATCTACACTGTTGCAAGGAGATCTTGGCTAATGATTGAAGAACATCTACATTGACCTTTGAGAAGCAATTTAACTCCATCTCAATCACATTATTAAGAAAGGGGCCTAACTCTGATATGTGCTTACAAACTAACCATTGAAATATTTGTGAAAAGTCTCTTTCGATACCTCAAAGGGGCCTAACTCTGATATGTGCTTACAAACTAACCATTGAAATATTTGTGAAAAGTCTCTTTCGATACCTCAATGGGTCCTTCAACACAAGCAACTACCAGCAAAACATGTACCTTGAATTCCGTATTAGCTGTAAAACAGTGAAACTAGAATTATAAAGAAATTGTTATAGCTGAAAATAAATTTCAAACGGGCACCAAAAAATATAGAGATGGAATCACATGAAAGGCCGTTTGAGGGATAAAAGATAATATGGGGATTTAAAGTTGGAAAAGAAACAATCGATAAAAACATTTGTTAGACATCAGCATCCATCCCTTCCTTATAATCTTTTTCAGCTAAGTCATAAAATTCAACTAACAAATGTTTTTATCTGAAACATTTGTGAAAGGTAGAAACATGATGAATGCATACCAGCTGCCAGCTACAATGTCCATCTTGCACTAATTTGTTTAAGCATAGAAATGATGGATTGTTTCGGAAAAATTATGGCCACTATGCAATAGCATCACTTTTTTTTTTTAGCTAAGTCATAATATTAAAGCCAAAAACAGTAATTACAAATAGTTACCAGGGGACCCTAGGATCCCAGACCCTTTAGAGAACTAAAGGGCAGACAAAACCTCGAAAAATCTAAGGAATAGAAATGGGAAAAACATGCCCTTACATGAAAACGTAAAAACCTATAACACCCGTTAAACTTCAATCATTAAGGACCCTACAGAATACTCATGTCCGTAGCAATCATCGTTCTAGCAATATAACTTCATTTAAAATTGCGTTTATGCGATTGTAAAGGTCCACGCACTTTACTACTCCTCGATGTATTACCATTAACTGATGCAGTAGCCAACTTTATATTTATAAAATTCAAGACTCTCTGAGCTTCTTCCTCCGCAATAGGGTCAAACCCTTTATCTTTGTTAGGGGAGTTTATTATAGACCCCCCTGGAATATAAGGTACAATCGCCGATCGATTAATATTAGCATCCATCCCTTCCTTATAATCTGTTTCAACTTGTTCCACATCCTCATTGGCTACCTTCTCCGCTAATTCATCAATAAGATTATTTGCTGCGGCATCTATAATTTCTTGAGCGAACTTTGACATACGTATTTCCTCTTCCGAGAGATTCTCTTTAGATTTATTCGTACGTTTACGTCTTTTATTGTTACCAACAACAACCCCTGTCTAATTTCAGTAATAGTGGGATCATCAACTACTATTACTGAGTTTTGAGTAGTAGGGGCGACAACTAAGGTACTGCTCTCCGATACAATAGTTTCAGGTATGGTTTCATTCACAACAACTCCATCATCTCCAAGAAACGGTGAGATTATTCTCGATTGCTGACTACAGATATCAACTTCAGGAGTTATAGGTTTATCCCCAACATCTTTAGATGACTCATCATAAACATTTTCCACTTCTTCACCCTCACCTTCTTGGTTGTCGCCCATCATATCATCTGCCTCAGTTCCGTCCATATTTTTAAGAACATCAAACTTCCCAGTGTTTACATTACCCGAATTTTCAGCACCGTTGTCACTGAATTTAGTTTTTGTACCCTTAGCTAATTCGAATACAGATTGTCTTCTCGCCTGTAACGATTTATTATTGTTGTTGACTTCTTCAGTTGTTGGGGGGAACAAAGTCTCTGTTCCTGTTACCTCTTTTACGATCTCTAAAATTATTATCTGCTACATTACCTGACTTGGTAGCAACAATTTTTTCGGCTATAGGCCGTGATTTAGCTTTACATTGATCAATAGAATGACCTAAAACCTTGCAGTGCTCGCAAAACCCAGGATGTTTTGGAATTTCCACCACCTGTGCATAACCCTCGGGATCCCAACTTGATTGAACGTAAACAGTTTTATCAATCGGTTTTGAAAAATCGATCTCAACTAAAACTGATGCATAATATCCAAACGTATTCTTCAAAGTTAGTTCATCGACTTTGACAGGTTTACCAAGGGTGGCTGACATACCTAGCAGAATTCTCTCCGTCCAATACTCTTGCCTCAAACCTGGATATTGAACCCAAACGAGAGTCGACGAAGCTTTTTGTTTTCCCGGATCAAAAACAGTCGTCCATGGTTGAACACGAATTGCATGGATGATTGGTGTCTGTTTTACTGTCGTCTCTATGATGTATGGACCTTCGTCCAATACTTTTTTAGCATCATCAGCGTTAGAAAAAGTCATCGTGAAGAATCCTTTAGGTAATGGAATAAATCTACAGCTGCCATTAATTTTCCATTGTGATAATAGGGTTTGTGTTGCGATCTCGAACTTCATATCAATTTTTTTTGTGTCAATACGACCAATCAAACTGTGTTTCATGTCTGCCAAAGCTTCATCTTCTAACTCAAGCGTTAGAATAATTCCCTTGCCTTTCCCGGCGATAAGAGCTGGTTTCGGTAAAGAATTGAGATCAACAGAGGTTGGTTCTCTGCTTCGAATAATATTATCCGTGACAGCAACAAGATATCTAGAGATTCTAGGGGGATCCGGGGGATGATCTCCCATTGCAATAACGATTAAACGAAGCCAAAACTTCGTGTAAGAAAGCGAAAAACTGACGAACCCTAATCACAGAGACACGAGATTCTAGCTTGAAAACATAACAAGCTAGGTGAAAACGGGTATTCTGGTTTTGTGAACAAAGTACTCTTGCTCCGTTTCAATTTTCAACTCACTGATTGCAAATTGAAATTTGAGTATAATTATACCTTCTCGAACTCTGTCTTTACCACGTTGATTTATGCAATAGCATCACACAGCCACTCTATCAGGTATGCTGTCGTTTATATTTGTATAAACAACATAAGCAGGAATGAACAAGTAAGTGATTCCAATTTCCAAGGAAACCTAGTTCCGTAAATTCCACTAGGAAGTGAAAAAACAAGGCAGAGCAAAATGGACCCAACGAATACATATACAGATACGAACACTACCACCCAGCCTACAAGAACGACATCAAATAGGAGGGGAATCAAGGTAGCAAACAAATCAAATCTTCACATTGCATATAGCCACAAGACTAGCGTGGGAGTAGAAAATACAGCAAATACCATTCGAGTTTGAAACTCTGGATAGAATACTTTACCACACAACATCAAATATTTTCTGTTCTGAGGACACCGCAAGTTAAACATTAGATTTAAGTATCGACTTTCTAGGTTTGCGAATTCAGAAAGATAAACTTCATCGGACTCCTCAATCTAAATCAACAAACCTGACTTCTATCTTGAAATCATGGTTGTGTTTTCATGTGAAGTAACTAATATGCAGGGTATTTTTGGTCTCCGTATCAGATCATATCACATCTCAGTTTCCCAACTGAATACATAGTTCTGTCATACATTATCACAATTTCCTTTTAGATAATACTCCTATTAAAAAGCCAAAAATTGGAAACTGGAAACTCGAATTCCACTATCCATATTATATATGGAACTGGACAAATACTTATTTGCACTGGTAACTTAGAAGATTCTGAAACTACTATTCTTAATGCGCCATGGCTACATTGAGGGGCATGTATAGGTACCAACACTGTCAATCTATAAAGTCGTCTAAACACACCATCGCTACACATCAGCCACAAACACCATTGTCTCCTGGAATGGCCAAATCATGTGTTGGTTGACATTATAGTATTATACTTAGGCTAAGTCTTATGGGCTAGATATCTAACAGCTAGATTGGTCATCCACGTCAGCTAGGGCAACCTCCTAAGTCCTATGTGATAGCGAATCTAGCAGATAGTCGCTGAATAGAACAGCGTCCAACGCCAAACAAAACAGCGCTTGAAAAAATGTAGAACTAATAAATTTAGCTATCATTAATTCTTTTCATGTCAGATTTGCAAATCAATCAACTACACTAATGTATATGAATATTAAAATTAAATGCTAGCTAGCTAGCTCTCAGATCGTGTCTATCACTGTTGTTTTTGAATATTAAAATGAAATCCATCCCATCCATCCCATCCATGTGTGCTCGAGCTTCAAGATATATCAATGGCTGTCATCAACTTTACTAACAAACAGCGCTCAAAAATATTTCTTTACACAAAAAAGAAAAGTGACGCCGAATGGTTCAGCGTTCCTGCGCGGATCCCTTAGAATATTCGTACAACGCCGAACCGTTCAGCGTTTTGGGCACTTTTTGAACGCCGAACCATTCAGCGTTTCAATCTCGCCGATAGTGCGACTGCGAGCAACTGCTAGGAGAGAGAAACAGTCAGATTGAGTGTTAACTTTTCCCCACAATTTTTTCATGATTTGCAACACTTTTTGGCCAATCTAGCAGTCCAATCTAGCCCATAGGACTTAGCCTTAGGCATTGTGTCATTGAGTTTCAACCAACAGTTTATAAAGTTCAATGTCTGATAAATGGAAACATCCTCACATTATTCAACACTTAGATCATTACTATGTAGGACTTTAAAGTCAATTCCGTGCAGCATAAAATGTGTTATTCAACTCAAAGTATGTAACCAACCAAGACAATGTAGTCATGGCTTTCCAATGTCTTCTCCAAACAAACATTAGACCAAGAGCCTTTCAAATGCAATAAAAGTTAAAGTAAGATAATCACATACCTCCGCCATGTACTCTTAAGTTGTCTATGTAGCGCTAATCAAGCACATGTGGTCAATGCTGCTGATCGATAACTAAAATCTAAAAGGTTAAATTGATCAAGTTAGGTACCACGTACACTGTGCGGTTAAAATCACGTCATAACTGAGTCGACACTCATCAAGCATAATACTAACTTAACCAATCAAACCTTTTAGATTCGGTTACTGATCTGTGTTGATAAGCCATTGCTGCTGTACAACTCTCTTATCCTAAATGTTCTAGTTTTAGATTTTTGAGACTGCATTTAGCTGGCTAGGATTAAGATTATATCTTGTTTTTATGAGTGTTATCATTGGCATATCTTACACGGAAGAATCTCTGCAGTAGTTTGCTTCCTCCAAATAATAAATCACAATTGTAATCTCGGCAAACAAAATATTGTACCGAATTCCGATGCAACTGTACAAGGCGACTTCTCAGATGTTTCTATTGTTCTTTGATATGCACTGCAGTAAAGACCTTTCCTCAATCTGTAATCATATATCAGTCGACCATAGATCTAGGAGATGCACACACACACAAAAAAAATCGCATCCAAATGCTTTCATGGTATGAAAACAAAGAAGATCAAACTTTGGATACAAAGCACTTACCTATATCGGGGCTTCTAACGCAATCTCAGATCTCGGTTGAAACCCTGACACCTTGACAGTGCTATCTCGGAGATATCTTCGATGGAATTTCAGAGTAACTCCCCGAGTCCTTGTTCCCAAATTTTATAACTATAACGTGATCACGGTAGCACTTGAGCAACCCATTATCCTGTTCCAATAATGCCATTCATCACACACGCATGTCAATACACAGAAGAAGGTTGTGCCTTATTCCACGGAATATTACGAGTGCTTAAGTGTTGGTGGCGGAGATATGAATAAAAATTCATCTTCTGCAGCATGACACCATCTGATGAATCAATACAAGACTAGATGTAAAACAGGAAAGTACTATTTGCGATTACAGTATATAAAATCTCAGAATTCAGAACAGTAATCTCATATAAGACTACTTTCTTATTTAGCTCATCTCATAAACCAAAAAATCAAATTCCATGTTTCTTATATGCAGCAGTCTCCATTTTCTGAAATGTCACTCTTTCTCTCTGCAAGTGTTACCAGACAAAAGAGAGATAGAAATTACCCAATGATCCCAATAACCTGTTTTTTTTTTTTTGATCCCAATAACCTGATGAATAGCACTATTCATCATATATGTTCAAAGTAAGCTAAACCCCTATGAACATTCAGGCCTGGCAAGTCATTTCATAACAACTAAAACATTACTTAATTAAACATCATTTCGGCTGACGAAAATACATAACAATGAGTCAAGTTATGATTTGCAGAACTCAATAAAACATCACTTTGGAAAATTTAAAAATTATTTACCTAAAAGGCTGAAACACAACTAGAACTTCAATATAGGAAAATAAAATCATACCAAGTTTAGACCACCTTATTCAAGTAGTTACAAAGAAGACATTGGGGGCTTACTACCTCGTACGAGCCGTTCTCTATGTTTCACGCAACATAATGAAAATTTAGGCTGGTTTTGAGCAGATCTGAGCAGCTATGTCACTCTTACTTCAACATCCTTTCTCTAGTATTGTTAATTAGCTCTAGATTGCTTTTAATCTTTGTTTCTGCTGTAACTTATTTTTCCTTCAGTTCTATTTTCAGAATCCATGGTTCGAAAATCATAAGATTGGCACATTACTACCAGACGATGATGACATAGATGTATTATTTGCAAAACCATACATGATACTGAAAATGCAAGAATTTAAGATAGATTATAGTAGGGGCATAAACAATGAAACATGATAAACAATTGGCTAAAGATGTCGTCTGCGGTCCTATAACAAGAGTTTTAAATGGCGAAAGATTGCTATCAAAATTCTAAAAGGGTGCCAGTTAGATGGATCATTGCATCCTGAAAAATATGGACGCCAATATAACTCACCAATTATATAAGAGGTGTCTGCTCCAATCGCAGCAGAAGTGGTAATACCAAGAATTGGTCCAGAGATATAATAGTCGACGGAAAAAAAGAATCACTAAATTTCATCAAAGTTTCACGGCAATACAATACCCTTATGCTAAGTCGACGGATATACCCTAAATTTTACAACGCCTCATGTTACAACAATACATTACAAGGCCCGTTGGAAAAAGAGATTGTGTTACCATCTTCGCTAATGAAGGGCTAATATAAATGTTACAACACTATCATGATGCAATAGCCATACCTCAGGATTTGTTCATAAATTTCCCATGTGACCAGATGTGGCCATATATACAACCACCCTTAAATTTGATGCCAGAACAAACAACTAATGAAGGACTGGCGAGACGGAAAACAGCTTGGTGAATTTAAATGTATGTAAACTACATTAACTTAAAATAAAGCATACTAATTGTTTCTCCCATTTACATCATTGAATTTGATGTGAGGGTTTTCTCGTGTGCATATTATGTTGTTCCTACTCCAAAATCACAAAGATAAACCAAATTTGTCTTCAAATGATGATAAAATTGCACCAATAGGAATACCAAGCAAAGATACAGACTCAAGGGTATGTGAGGTTAGAGTTCATTTTTTTTGTTAAAAAGAAAAAAATAATTAAAATGCAACAGGCACCCTACACAAACGCAAGGTACCTAAAGAGAAATTTACTTGGAATGAAAATAGAATTTGTCAGTCCTCTCAACCTCTTTGAGGAAACCCGGTCTATCACTATAACTCTCTTAGGGCGCCCACACTAAAGCTGTAACCCGTTTTAGCCATTATGTCTGTAGAGAAGTTAATCTTCCCGTAAGCATGTTTAAAACGTATACTGTATACTTATTCTTTGTTTCACGTCATTTCGCTTTAAAAACTAAGGTATACTTTGACTTCGTAATGCAATCTTTTCATCATAAACCAAGGTATTGAATCTCCCGATGAGGTTGTAGTTCAAATTAATCTTAATTAATGCAAATTTTAAACACAAATGCTTTACTCACTCTAGAATGCGTATGCAGTTAGAGGCTTGTATATATGTATTGAGCGACTCAGTATAAATATGAAATTCACTCAGAATGGTGCGCGTAGTAGCAATCCCGAATATTCTGTGAATTCCATTTTCTGCCAGCATTATTTGCTAATGCTTGACTTGCCTAGAATTTACATGTGCTATGTTCCCAGTCGAACTCTCAATATTGACATGACATGACGATTAATGCTCACTCTCAGCAGAGTAGCATGAATCTCCCAAGTGCCAGTGTTGGGATCGCACAAAAATACTCATACGGAGCTACATCGCTCTCGGGAGATCAACGCGTTCACACACTTTTTTAATTAAAGTTAGCTTGATCGAACACATATTTATTCTTAAAAGAAAATCTAGATCTGTTAATATCCCGGTCTCAAAAAACAATCACGGCCACACGATTTGGCCAATGCCGATTTAACAAGTTTAGACTCTTCCTAGCGAAACTAGGCAATCACCATAGTGACCACCGGCGGGCCCACTAGTGCCCTAGTCGGTCGAGTCTTATTCCCCTCATTCGCAAGTGCTTCGAACGCCGACCCAAACATGGGCGTTCACGCTGCATAAAATAGCTCAAACGAATTGAGACCGACAAAAACGGTCTCGAAACGCATCCTCCAATCCAACTTAGCCGGCCTAGTTGGACGGCTTGGATCGCATTTCAAGCGATCAAAGAGATGTCGACGTGTTCACCGTTGGCCCAACTTCTTCCTTGGTCGATCGACCTAACCACTGCAAAACCAGAGCGCATCAAATCGTTCGCCTAAAGTATGGTGAACGCTGCTTTGAAAACCCTAAAATTGCGCTTTTGCGACGTGCCCTACTTTGTCGCAAATCAATCGCGACCATCACTACACCAAATTCTTGGATTCATAACAGAACTGAGCCGTTACTAAAACGGGTTGTAACGGCTCTTGGTTATATTTTTTTCGTAACGGCAATGGGGCCGTTGCGAATTTTGTTTGTAACGGCTCTAGTAACAGGCGAGGGAGCGTTGAATTTGACACGTGGTAATAGCTCAAGGCAGTTACAATTTTTTGTAACAACGTGGTCGTAACATCCCCCGGTCGTTACTACGTGGCACATTAGTAATAAAAAGGCGATCCGTTACTACGTGGCGTTTGAAAGCTTGACTTACAACCGTTACGAATGTTTTCGTAATAAATAAAAAAATTACTATGATCAACATTAAACTGGTCAAAATTGGTCAATGTAGACTAAATTTGACCAGGTCAAGGCTGATCGCATTCATTTTCTTCACGGAAATAAGCCGAAATTCCAAATATCCCTGATAACTCTTTCAATCCGTTCATCATCCAAGTTTAATAATAGTGTCTTCAATCAATTCACATCAATACTCATTCAATTCATATCAATAGACATTCGATTCATATCTAAGAAAGAAAACAAATTCTAAGTACCAAAAAATTTCTAAGGGAATACTTAGAAACTTCCTAAGTTCAGTTCATTCTCACTTATATCACTATAAGTTCATTCCTATGTCCTAAGGGAATACAAATTCTTTGTAGTACAAAGATCATGAACATATTCAGTAACTAAGAAAATTGTATACCTAATCCCAGCTACAACTTCGCGCGAACACTCCCATACCCATCAAACAACAATACCTTACATTAGCATTCAGAGAAGTGTAAATGTGCATGATGGAAGGACAAAGCCCATGGAACACAAGGCTCGTGTGGCAACTAAACTCCTAAATGTCTGTCAAAATTGTGTAACCACTAACCACATACCTTGGTTTGTAGTAGACAGTAAACATGGTCCATTTTGAAACAGCATGCCACGCAGTTGAAGAAGGTGTCTTCTCAAGTGACCTGTATTTCAAGGAAAGTTAGTGCCATACAAAAACAAGGAATAAAATATTTAAAGTAAAAATAACGAATTCTGCAGTCATCTCATAAGGAAGAAAACATCAAGCATGCATATGTTGTTGTTAACAGCAGCAGCAACAACAAAACCAACTAAAAAACATAGGATACCCAAGTTCAATAGCCAATAGTTATGCATGGAAGAGGTCATCATTGCCTACACAAGCC
This sequence comes from Papaver armeniacum, assembly GCA_023531295.1. Lineage (NCBI taxonomy): Eukaryota > Viridiplantae > Streptophyta > Magnoliopsida > Ranunculales > Papaveraceae > Papaver > Papaver armeniacum. Next base: position 12,264 of record JAJJWW010012750.1, read on the forward strand.
TCTACTAGAACCACGTGCTCAAGGAATTTTAATAAAAGCAGTTGAGTTTTCTATTATCAACTTTCATGCTTTGAAAATATAATGCATAAGTTCGGCTCAAGCCTCCATAGAAACTTCGTACGTTCAGTTCATTCTCACTTAGGTCAGTACAAGTTCAGCTTAAACACTACATAAAATCAATGAAAGCATATATCAAATTGGCTTAGTTCAGGAAGATGGTAGGACCTTTAATGTGTATTTCCTACGACTATGTCTAAACCGCAAGTGCACGGTGTCTAGTTTATAGACAGTGGCAAATACGGGTCATTCCCACAGGGAACTAGGGTGTGCTAAGTTAATCTAAGGCTTTTGCTTAACTGATTCTTTCAAGTGACAAAGATGTTTGTTTGTGAGTCGATACGACAAGGTTGAGTGGTGACAATGATTATAAACTAAAGTAATAACAAGCAAAGTCGTTGTAATCGAGGTTTTTGTGGCACTAGGGTGATTAAACTCACCACTTAGTCCTATACTAAGGTATCCTAACTCAACTGATGTTCTTATCCTTCCTATGAAGGTCTCTAATGGAAAATTTTACCAATTGATTTCACAATTCATCCCCTAGTATAGAATGTCTTCTTACAGCACACTCTATCACAGGCTGAATTGTTCACCAATTGACTAATTGACCTAAGCAATACACACCAAGAACACAGATTGAATCATGAAACAACTCAACATAGAAATAAGGGTTTGTTTCACACCCTAGCTGAATTACTTAGAACATGATGCAGTAATTAAAACAATTGCAAAATTAAAGTTCTGTAATTGAAACCCTAAAAAAACAGACTCTAAAATCGACTAGTTTTCTCTTCCCTCAAAACTTCAATTTATATCTCACAAAAACACAAAGCTAACCGTACTCGATGACCCAAACTCCGCTCTGATGCGCCATGTCTTCCTTCTGACCTCTGAATCGACATGCAATGGGGTTTGGTGAAAACCTAATCCCTAATTATCTCTAACCTAGCTTCTAGGTTGATAAGAAGCTAAGAACGAGATAATTGAGAGATAGGGTTATGGAGTAGGAGCTAGTGGTGATTGCGATGGAAGAGGAAGATGGAGGTGATGATGAAGGCGGTGATGGCTCTGTGAGAAGCATGGGTTTTCTCTGATGGAAGTATGGAGAGGAAAGAGAAGAAAGAGATGAAAATGTGTGCGGTTGATGGGGGTATAGGTATAGGCGGTTTTGATGTGAGGCGGGTGCATCGCACAGCCCAAAAGGCATACGACGATAAGCAAATGTTCCATAAGGACATGTAAATGTGGTCTTTTGTTGGTCTTCGGGTGCTATGTGAATTTGGTTGTAGCCAGAATAGCCATCTAAGAAGCAGAGTACTTATGTTTGGCTAACCTTTCCAAAGATTTGGTCAATGAAGGGAAGGGGAAAATGGTCTTTCTTGGTTACCGTGTTGATTTTCTATAATCAATACATACTCGCCACCCGGTGGTCACACGGGTGGGAATGAGCTCATTCGGCTCGTTTTGAACAACAGTAATGCTGGACTTCTTGGGTACTACCTGAATAGGACTGACCCATCGGCTATCAGTGGACTGGGTAAATGATACCCGCGTCAAGCGATTTCAGAATCTCACCCTTGACAACATCTCTCATGTTGGGGTTAAGTCTCCTTTGCATTTCCCTAGATGGTTTGGTGTTCTCCTCAAGGTTTATGTGGTGCATGCAAATTGTGGGACTTATACCCTTAAGATCGGAGATGGTCCAACCTAAGGCTCCTTTATGCTCTTGAAGTACTTCTAGGAGTCTACTTTCCTGTTCCGTGTCTAAACATGATGCAATAATCACATGTAAAGTCTCAGAAGGACCTAAGAATGCATACTTCAAGGTATCGGGTAAAGGTTTCAAATCAGCTTAGGTGGTGTGTCAAGAGGTGGGGCAGATGTGGTATCGGTGAGAGTGGAAGTGGTTCCACCGCATTCTCCCGCCATTTAGCAATATCCATGGGTGGGACCGATTCAAGCAAAGAGTTAATTTCACCAATGTACTTAGACTCAAAGAGATCTAAGTCAAAGTTATCTAAACAGGCTTGCAAAGGGTCCATTGACAAAATGTCGGGCAACGAGTCTTGGATCGACTCTCGATCATGTTAATCTCATGCAAATCAAGATCATCACAATCAATGGGTTGTTGACTAGCGTTAAAAACATTCAACTCTACGGTCATGTTACCAAAAAGACAATTTCAACACACCATTACGACAGTTGATGATGGCATTGACGTCGCCAGAAAGGACGTCCTAAGATCACGGGAATGTGATTACTTGGGTCTTGCACGGGTTGAGTGTCTAAGACAATGAAGTCTACAGGAAAGAAAATTTATCAACCTTGATTAACACATCTTCAATAATACCACGGGGATTCTCACGGATCTGTCCGCTAAGCGTAGCGTAACAGGTGTGGGTTTCGACTCCCCAAGGCCCAATTGCACATACACAAGAGTATGGCAATAGATTCACACCGGCTCCTAAGTCTAGTAACGCCTTTTCACCGTATGGTCTTTATGTTGCATGTAATTGTTGGACAACCTGGGTCTCTAAACTTAGGTGGAATCTTGTTTTGGATTATGGAGCTCACTTGCTCGAGTGAGAAAGGCACGTTTATGCACATGAAGCTTACGCTTTGTGTGCAAAGGTCCTTCAAAACTTAGCATAGGTGGGTATTTGTCTAATTGCTTCGAGAAATGGAATGTTTATGTTAACCCTCTTGAACATTTCCAAAATCTCATCGTAATGGTTACCCCCTTCGTTGCACCAACCGTTGTGGGAATGGAGCAACAGAACATGACTCGGCAAAGGAACATCTATATTGGTAGGGCTCTTGGTCTTATCAACATGTGCTCGGATTCTATCTCTACATTAGATGTTTTCATGCGGTGTTGTGTGTACTTGGGAGTCTCGATGTAGACTCGCTTGATGGTGGTACACCTACATGGTTCTCAACAATCCTACCACTACGGAGAGTGGTGATGGCATTCGCTTGACTATGTGAAGTTTCATTGCGAGTAGAGGAGCCCCTTGAAACACGATCTTTGGATTTTGTAGGGGTTGACTAGGGAATTTTCCTTTCTCTCTCTCATTCAATGCATCATGATTTGTCCCATCTTAAGTTCTAGACTTGTGAAACGTTGGTCGGTGGTTTTCCTAAGTTCTCGTAAGATTTTGGGTCAGCAGACCGACACAGTCTTCAAAGCTAGTCTTTTTCTCTACGTGGTACCGAGTGGGTGGTTGTACTTGGGGTTTCTAGGATATGAGTATCCTTGGTTGTTATGTGTTGGTCCCCTTGTACAGTCCCTTGGACCATGAGAAGTTAGGGTGATTCCTCCACCCCGGGTTGTAGGTTTGAGAATAAGGGTTGTTCTCTTGTCTCTCGGTACATTGCATTGGCTTGCTCGGTTTGGGACTCTTGAAATGCATGTAGGTTCTGGGCAGCTGTCCACTAAGTGGTCGGAACTATGGCATGCGGCACAAGTGGCCCTATCAATTTGGTCACGGAGAGTGGGGGCATTAGATTTTTCCTTCTTTTCCAACTCAAGTTCTTCTATTCTCAGGGCCATATGCATGACCATTTTTGCCCTTCCCTCAAAGTCGACTCGATTCTATGAACATTGTTTGTAGGGGTAGTCCGTTTTGGTTCTCGGATGGACTCCCACCGTTGAGTCTTTTCGTGACTTCGAATAAGAAAGACCAACCGTCATCGGCACTCTTCTCAACAAATGCACCATTACACATTGACTCGACTGTGGTGCGGGTTCTAACATCTAGACCCTCATACAAGATTTGCACGAGTCTCCATTTTTCAAAACCATGGTGGGGACATTGGAGTAGTAATTCACTGAATCTCTCCAAGTACCTTGCTAGAGTTTCGTCTTCTAATTGCACAAAACCATTTAGACTTTGGCGAATTGCCTTGATCTTATGGTTTGGGAAAACTTTTGAAAAACTCCTTTGTGAGTTCATCCCAGTTCTAATGGATTGTGGTTGTAGAGCAAGTAGCCAAGACTTGGCTTTGTCTTTCAGAGAAAAAGGGAATAGTCTCAATTTGAGGGACTCATCGTCATTTGGTTAAAACGCAGAGTCCCACAAATATCCTCAAAGTCTCTCACGTGATGGTAGGGGTTCTTAGCATTGACCCCTCTAAACACGGGTAGCATATTAATGATGCTTGCTTTCGGTTCAAACCGACAAGCATCACCGGCAGAGAACGATGCAAGAGGGTGGCTTGCCCTAGTTGGGTACATGTAGTCCTTGAGACTACGGGGTTGGTTGAGTTCCTCACCCATGGTTTCGATTCGGGGATGGGCTCTCTGATGGAATTGGGCTTTCTGTTGAAGAACTAGGTATGCTAACGATTTCGTCCGGGCGGATTCTCACTAATCGATTTGTTTGGTCTCTAAAAGACACAATCATAGCCTAGTACGCGCCTCTAGCATGTTAACATACATCAAGTTTAACACAGAAAAGCAAAGACTCAAAAATGACCCAATAAAACAAAACACAAGCCCAAGAGATTGGTTATTGGTATTGTAAGGCCCAGCAGGGTAGGTTGGTTCCAGCCCAAAAGGTGTAGGTTTGGTTGTTGCACGGCCCAGATGATCTGGCCCAGATTGATTTGGGTTCAGTTTGGTTTAGTTGGGTTGTGGGCTTCAGCTGTGTATCGAGCCCAGATTGGGTTGAAATCTACACAGCCCAGATTGATGGATACAGCCCAGCAGAGTAGGTCTTTGTTTTGTGCAAGCCCAGAAGTGGGTTAGCCCAGTAGTTTGATTTTTGATTTTTATGGGTACAGCCCTTGTGTCCTGGCTGAGAATCAGTGGAATGCAAGCCCAGAATTGGGTTTTAGTTTAAGCAGCCCTGGGTTGCCAGGCCAGAGGTTGGGTTCAGTCAAGTGGCTGCCAATTAGTAGCCCAGCACAGCTCCAGTTGGGTAGTGGCACAGCAAGAAGCCTAACTCAATTTACACAGCACAGGCAGAGAATCTAAAATTTTGTGACTGGTGCACAGGTAGAGGTTGTGCTCACTCAATGGTGCAAAGATGGTGCGGGGTTGTGTTGTTTTGAAAAACAAGATAACTAATGCCAAATCTTGACACTTAACAAATCATTCAAACAAAGACATGTCACACACAATTTCGGGGTATGCATAAAGATCAGCGACAAATGAAGCTAACACAATTTGATGTAAACTGGTCGGAGTCGATTGACCTCGGCTTTAAGATCAAGCACACAGATTCACGAGCTATGGTTCAAGAATACAGAGCTCACAGTTTGCAGCTACAGGGGCTTGCAAGGGTAGTCGGCTCACGGGTTCAAAATCTAGCAATACTCATGCATACACACAATGGTAGAAATGGGTTTTTAGAGAATAATACCACCAAAGGCAACACGGGTTTAGGCACTCCACCCCAGGTTTTTCTCCGGCTGCTCCACAGTGTACCGCTACTCAAAAGGAAATTTAAGTTCTCTATATTGCGTAAATCAAAGCAAAAGAATAATGCTTAGTGTGAATAATCGACCACCGTGCTTGGTTATCTGTTCAGGGCAGACCAAGCTACAGGGCTATGACTGTAAGCTGCAAAGGCTAATGACACAGAGTGTAATGAAATTGTACAAAGATGGATTGAGTTACTTCTCCAATGATGCAGATGACACAGGGTGTAATGAAGATGTACAAATGCATAAATTTAAGCTAAGTTAAGACAAATCAGAGATTCAGAGCAGGATTGTAATGCACATATGTACAAAAATGGGTCGAAAATCAGTAAAGCAAGTTGAAGAGCACAAGGCACACGCAAGTTCCTGACAAGAACGCGCGCCAAAAACTTGGTAGGACCTTTAATGTGTATTTCCTACGACTATGTCTAAACCGCAAGTGCACGGTGTCTAGTTTATAGACAGTGGCAAATACGAGGTCATTCCCAGGGGAACTAGGGTGTGCTAAGTTAATCTAAGGCTTTTGCTTAACCGATTCTTTCAAGTGACAAAGATGTTTGTTTGTGAGTCGATACGACAAGGTTGAGTGGTGACAATGATTATAAACTAAAGTAATAACAAGCAAAGTCAAACTAATCGAGGTTTTGTGGCACTAGGGTGATTAAACTCACCACTTAGTCCTATACTAAGGTATCCTAACTCTCCTGATGTTCTTATCCTTCCTATGAAGGTCTCTAATGGAAAATTTTACCAATTGATTTCACAATTCATCCCCTAGTATAGAATGTCTTCTTTACAAGACACACTCTATCACAGCTTGAATTGTTCACCAATTGACTAATTGACCAAGCAATACACACCAAGAACACATTGAATCATGAAACAACTCAACATAGAAATAAGGGTTTGTTTCACACCTACCGAATTACTTAGAACATGATGCGATAATTAAAACAATTGCAAAATTAAAGTTCTAAGGTGAAACCCCTAAAAAAAAAAAAGACTCTAAAATCGACTAGTTTTCTCTTCCCTCAAAACTTCAATTTATATCTCACAAAAACACAAAGCAAAACTGTACTTTCGATGACCCAAACTCCGCCACGATGCGCCATGTCTTCCTTCTCGACCTCCGAATCGACATGCAATGGGGTTTGGTGAAAACCTAATCCCTAATTATCTCTAACCTAGCTTCTAGGTTGATAAGAAGCTAAGAACGAGATAATTGAGAGATAGGGTTATGGAGTAGGAGCTAGTGGTGATTGCGATGGAAGAGGAAGATGGAGGTGATGATGAAGGCGGTGATGAAGGAGGTGAGAAGCATGGGTTTTCTCCGATGGAAGTATGGGAGAGGAAAGAGAAGAAAGAGATGAAAATGTTTGCGGTTGATGGGGGTATAGGTAGAAGCGGTTTTGATGTGAGGTGGGTGCATCGATGCTTGAAGGGGAAGCTGCAGCGAGCGTTGGATTTCGGCGAGGAAGATCTCGAACCAGCTGAAGGCGAATGAGGCGATTCGGTGTGGAGCTAAGTATCAAGACTTGATGTGAACGATGAAGCGACCGTAGGATGTATCTAGGACGCGATCTCAACGGCTTGGGATGAACGGGTTCGGATCCGGGTCATGGGTAGCTCTAGCCCATGTCTTCTTTGTTGGGTTGTAACCGAGCCCGCACGCGGCTTTGGCTCTCTGCTCCATAGATGCTTGACTCCAACTCTTCACTCTTTTGGCTCCTCGATTCTCCAAGCTTTATTTGTTGCCTAAAAACACAAAGTTAATTAATACAAATATTTATTCTTGAAAACAAGGAAATGTATTTAACTGGGATAATATCTCGATTGAGCGCAAAAGATGAGTAAAATGCCAATAAAAGGTGTATAAATATGCACTATTTGGCACTCATC
>JAJJWW010012751.1:0-12781 GCA_023531295.1 Papaver armeniacum
AATTGGGAATATGTCCCGTCTTCACTAATTCGTTTGGAGATCTATCCCATAACGGAAAATATTAATGAATCTATCCTAGAGAGATAAAAAAACCGTTAAATGGTTGGTGTCCCACTTGTATGGAGTTACGCGTGTGCGCAATTCCCCCTTTTACCCTTATCATTCACATGTGAATAGACATCGAGAAATAGATAAACAGAGAGAACCTTAAAGGAAAAACAGAGGCCAAGAGAAATCTAGATTCTAGAGACCAAGAGAAGGGTAGAGTTAGATCGAGTGAAATAGAGATAGGTCGAGTTTGTTTATGTGTTTTTGAAGATTATTACCTTGTATTGAAGGAAGTAGAACTTGAATCTTAGAGGCACCGTGTAAGAATATTCGGGGAAATCATGTGGCATCTAACAACACACAATATCATCAAAACATCAACCCTGACCTTTTAACTAGCAGAATTATTGAAGTCCATCGCTGCCATGAAGACTGTGAAGAGAGACAAACTTTTAGAAGCGAAGAGGGAACTGGAGCAAGCGCCAACAAAAGTACATCAACATGGTCGAAGATTTCATGGTAAGAAAATGATATGCATCCTTTGTTCAGGAAGTCTTTCCTAGAGGATGCCTTACAATTTGATTCTTTAAACTTAGTAACTTTGATACTTGAAGTGTAATTGCTTTTGGTCATTATAAAGAAAACACCTTAATTGATGCTGAAGTTGGTAAAATGAAGGTATTACAGTTTGTGAATTATATCTACAAGTCCGATATTTTTGCATTTGTGAATTATATCGGCAAGTCCAACATTAGCGAGAGCATGCCGTTTTTTCCTACATGTCTTGCATCATGTGAGAGGGAGATGAAGAAAGTATGTTGTTCGAACAGGAAGGGGTAACACTGTGTTTCAAAAAATAAAATCGAAGTTTGGAATCTGGATGCGGTAATCAATTAATACTAAACCAAAATTACAACAAACATCATGCAATATTAACGAAGTAGATAGAGCTGCATCTCTACGTACTGGACATGTTCATCACTATATGAACTCAAACAAATACGTTCCCAAAACTTCAGATCATATCTCCATCAAAACAACGCTTCTAGTTATACTCTTTTATATGTCTACACTTCATTCTGCTCCTTTCCCTTTTCTTTTCACCATCACTTGATTCATACACAAATTCAATCGTGTCATATAATACACTCACCAACAGCTACATTAGGGAGTTGCAAGCTTGTTTATCTTCTTCATCAACACAGTAAACAAAAATATTCGAGTTCGCAGCTAGCCACTAAACGAAAATTAAATAACTTAGATGGAGATAAAACGAAAATGGAACTGGTTGGAAGAACTTACCGGTTTTGAATGACCATGATCTTGATTACAGTCAATAAAAGAAAACCCAACGAAACATATATTTGAGTTCTTCTCCCTCCAATTACGCAATCATCTCCTAAAACACATAAACTCACTCGATATGCTACGATCCACCTCTTCCTTTCGGGGTTGCTTGATTTCTCTCCGGCAATGATATTCACTCATAAGTTGGCCCGTTTCTTCTCTTCCCTACGTAGAAGAGAATCAAGGATCATACTATCATCGCTTTGTTGATGAGGGTAAAACGCCACTTTAACATCGCTGTAAACTCACACATGTGAGCATCCAACCATTTAACGACTTTGTCTCTCCGATAGATTCATTAGTATTTTCCGTTATGGGATAGATCCCCAAATCAATTAGTGAAAACGGGACATATTCCCAAATTTCCCTTAATAGAACTAACGTGTTTTCCGTCGTTTGATCAAAAATCTATTTCCATGGAATTGTAAAAAAAACGTAGTCTAAAGTATGTTTTAAACTTAATTTCATGGAAAGCCATTCCTTACCTCTGATTCCGTGGAAAGTGTGATTCTATGGAATACATTTTCCATGTAATTGTTTCCTTTTCCTGTTATGTGAAAATTCTCAACCATATAATTTCACTTCAAATAATTATTAAAATAAAAAATAATAAAAAATTCGACAAAGAGATGAAGTGCAGGTAGAAACAAATTAAAACCTTTATATCTAGTTGGTTGTCCCCCGTACTTTGGAGATGATTGTTTAAATGTGAATCTAAAATCTTACACCATGAAAAAATAAAATTTACATCTCATATTAGAAAGGGAAGGATCCAACGACATAGTTAGAATGACGTTACCGTGATACGGTGATGCCATTTTTTCAATGAAATTCAAACCGTGATGAATTTAAGCTAATTTTTTGGTGTCATATGTTCTTCTTATTAAGCTCTATATTCCTATCAAAAATGAGAATATTCCAAAATACGAAACTTCACCATTCATGAATTTTAATTTTAATCATTAATTTTCGTCATTGATATTTAAAATGGCAAGATGGTAATCTTACTGTTTCTGAATGCACTCATTTTTGGTTGGAGTGTAGAGTTTTATAAGAGGAACATGCCACCGATAAATTAGCTTCAAATTTGTAGTCACTAGTTTTATTGAAAAAATGGTGTCACCATTTCATCGATAATAACGTTCACCATATCATCGTATCCTACCCCATATGCTCTTATCTCCGATGTGCACTACATGCAAATGGGAATACTAAGTTGTTGTCTGGTCCAACAACCCTACCCTAAGACCATTTCCAATGAGGGAAGAGGCTATTCCTTAAAATCCGAGGTGGCACGAATCTTTTTGACGATTGTCAATCTTTTTAACGATAAACTATATACCGATCCTAAACAGCTTACGACCACAAAACAATCTCCCAACCAGTAAACTATATACCGAGAACAAACCCCACGTAACGTATTTAATAAGTTGGTGTAGTTCTTTGTTTGTAGCGTTTTTTTTTTTTTTTTTTTTTCTTTTGCTTTTTTAGTATCCAACTACAATTCTATATATAATAACAGAGTTTTTTAAAGCGTTCTCATTCACGTTAATTCTAACTTCTGGTTGATTCTAGCTTCTGGTTGATTTTAACTTCTGGTTAATTCTGGCCCCACCATTTACCTTATTTTTTAGTAATAATAAAATAATGAATTTAAACTAATAAATTGACTTTTTTTAGTAATAAAATATTAAATTTAAACTAATAAAATATTATTTTTATAAAAATAAGATAACTAAATCTTGAAAACTCTTCTTACCTCGAATAACAAAATCTTGAAAATCTTAGATCATGCCAATAATATATCAATCCGCGATTTCATCATGATAATCAACAAAATAAATCACAACATCCACGATTTCATCATGATAAATCGAATGATCATCACGTGATAAGAATATAACGTCAAGTGTCCAGTGTCCGTTTACATTCTTAAAAAAATTTAATTTTCCTAATTACATCCCCAACTATCAATTAAATGGGGAAAAAAAGAATTAAAAAAAAACCCTTAATAGCACAAAGAATTGAATCACTTTTTCGCAAAAACGATTTTGGTCATGAATCTCTTTTCCGCAAATCTGCGTTGGTAGTCCTGCACAACAGTTGGATTCTTGTTAGTATTGTGTATGAATGATTTGGAACAAAGATTATGATTTGAATGGAGTTAATACAAAAGCAAGCACTGAAAAAACTATGATTTCCAAAGATTATTTTTCTTAATTGGTTTTTTTTTCTATAAATAAAAATTAAAAAAAATGAAGAAGAAATATTTAGATATTATTTTCCTTATTAATGAAATACTATTATTTCCTGATTGCTAACTAATTGCGTTATTTTGTATGAGATTTTCTTACTTTAATTGGAAATTTTACTATTTCCTCATTCTATATAATTGTAAAATTTGCATGATGCTCTCGATATAATCCGTTGGAAGACAAAACATTTCGAAAATATGAGATTTCTGATACAATAACCAAAAGTAATAAAATTATAATTATTTTCTTAAATACTATCCATGGGTAAATATATAAAAAAATATCATTTTTCTGGATTTTTTTTTATGGTAAATACAAATTTTATTCCAAATACTTCTATGTTTTTTACTACCTTATTGCAAAACATACTATTTTTGTCATCTCGGTGTGTCTCTTTTGCTCTATAAAAAGCCCTGGCAAAATCAAAAAATCTCATCGTTTTAGCTTCTCTTTTTCACCTTCAACATTTTAAGTAGGGTTTTGTATGTCGATGTCGGGCATTAATATATGAGTTTATATGTTTGTCAACCACGAAAGTGCACACGATGTTGTTAATGCACAACATTACTCTCTTTATTTTATTTCTTATGATCCAATGTTGGTTTGTTTTTTTGTCTAAATCTCCTTTCGTTGTTTGTTTTCATAGATATCAACAAATGGACATGGACTTTTAATCATCTTATATGTAGCAATCTCTTTCCCATTTCGTCTTCTTTGTTTCCTCCTAAGGTAAAGCAATCATAGATATCTCTTTTCAGTTTCGTCTTCTTATTTTTCTTCCTTAATTTAAGCATCCAGATGAGAAAAAAATCCTTATGTTTGATGAGTGCCAAATAGTGCATATTTATACACCTTTTTATTGGCATTTTACTCATCTTTTGCGCTTAGAAATCAGATATTATCCCAGATTCTGTGTTTTCTTTGTTTTCAAGAATAAATATTTGATTAATTAATTTTGTGTTTTTAGGTAATAAATAAAGCTCTAGAATTCGAGGAGCCAAAAGAGTTAAGAATTGAGACGAGCATCTATGGAGCAGTATAGCCAAAGCCCACGCGGAATCTCGCTTGCAACCCAACAAGGAAGACATGGGCTAGAGCTACCCACGACCCGATCCGAACTCCGCCTCATCCCGAGCCGTTGAGATCTCGCCCAAATGCATCGCACCTGGCCGCTCCCTTCACTCACATCTATTTCGATGCTCCGCTCACACCAGATCTCTCTCGCCTCTCCTCACCGTTCGTATCTCTCCCGCAAGATCCAACGCTCGCTTCAACCGGCTCATCAAACTCGGCGCGCCCGCTTCCACAAACGAAATCTCCCTACACCCTATACCCCCATCGACAAACCCTATTCTCTTCTTCTTCTTCTCTTTCTTCTCTTCTCTCTTCCCACGACCTCTGCAGAGGGAACTACCTCCATCACCCGACCAAACCTCTCGCAACACCACGTCCGCCACCATCTCTCCTTCCCCGACACCAACCGCACCACCTCGCCCAACCGCACCATTTTCCCCCCTAGTTTCTCTCTATTTCTCCTCATAGCTCCTTTCCTAGAGGCTAAGTGAGAAATAGGAAGAACTATTAGGGTTAGGTTTCGATCAAATTAATCGAAAGTGATGGAGTTCTCAAGAGCCGCACGACAAGAGGAGAGGCGAATCGAGTATGGGTGAGAGTGTTTGCAATTTATTTTCTATTTTATTTCGATTTTGAGAATTAGGGTTTGGCAGTTTTGGGGAAATTGTTGCATGTATAAATAGAAGGGATAGAAGCTGTTTTGAGGGGATGCCTGGGCTAGCCAGTGCTTCACTTAGGATTAATTTGTAGTGTAATTGTTATTTCAATGTTCTAATTTAGTTAACTGTGGTGTTTGATGAAACCCCTGGGTTTTCTATTGTCAAGCATGTCTATTTTCGCTTGTGTCTTTGCCGAGTATAAGATGATTAGGATTACTAGTTAACATGAACCTTGTTAGCCCGTGATGAGCTATACCGTAAGAAGATAGTTCATACTAGGGATAATTAGTTAAAATTGGTTAATGAACATTCAAATGTAGACCTTCATAAGAAGGCACAAGAACATACCAAAATATATAGTCTCGGTATGAGATTAGGGATGGATTCATCACCCCGATGCTTCCAATTTGTTACATTTTATTTCTCGTCCTTAGTTCGTAGTCACTAACCATTTTCGCCGTTTCGACAACCTTATAATTGTGTTACTCCTCTAGGAATTCAGTTAAGCATAGCCATTTGATCATCTTAAGCACCACAAGTCCGGGATCGCACCCGCACTTGCCGCGCTCTCCGGGATAGACGCGGCACTTGCGGTATCACTCGTAGGTCATAATATAAACATCTTCAAGGCCTACCAAGTTTTTCGCGCCAGTTCGGGGACTTGGCGCGTGCCCCGTGTTCATTGGCTCGCTCGTTGACCGTTTTTATTTACTACCCTCGTATATATGCATTTGCATCATAGTGCAATCGAGCTTTTGGTTTGAATTTTTCCCGAGTTTTTAGTCTCATCTGTATACATCATCTTACTTTTGCATATTTTTGCTTGTAATCATCCTATTTTTCCATTTGCTAACATCTTTGTTTCTCCATATTTTTTTGCTCAAATAAGTTTGTTGAATCTCATCACATTTTGCTCGTTAATTTGCCTTTGGCACTTTAGCAGCAGTTTGAAGCAGCAGTTTATAGCTTAGTCGCATTGGTTCTCGCTTTGGTGGTTGGCCTTTGAGCATCACCAAACCCCAATTTAGTCCAATCCCATCTAATCCAAATATTCCCAAAGAAAGAACAAGAATGAAAGATAGTTCAAAGAAGACAATGCAGACATCTTGGCCGCACTGATATGTTGGTGACTCCACCTACAATCTTCATTTTGAATGCTAAGTCAGCCATGTTTGCATGATCCGAAATGTTGTATATATAGCTTGCTCCACCCGACTTGCAATCTTGCATGATCCGAGTGAGATTTTCCCGCCTAAGATTTCACCCCCGCAACTAGGATAGATCACCAACATCCTGGAATTTGCAAATTTTAAGTTTTTGAGTCTTTGGGCCGTAGCTTGCTTTTGCCCGAGACTTTGCATAATTTGTGCACCATATCCGAATTTTGCAAAGCCCTATCATTGCCCCGCAACTTTACTTGTGATATCTCAATCTTGCAATATTGTGTTATATCTCCCCGCTATATTCTTGCATGCTCTTAGTTGGAATTTTGCAACCGTGTGTTGTCCTTGTTTAATTTACCAACTGGTAAATGTCGTCCGTGAAACCACCAATTCTTCAAAACTTTGAGTGAGATCGGTTTGAGGGTTTGTCGAGGAAAATTTGAGAATCACTGAGAGTTTTGTGGGTGTTTTGTGATTGAATTGTGAGAATTTGGCCGAGATTTGATGGACTTAGCCCCCGCTAGATTTGAGCAATCAAGCCTTCCGCCAGAGTCAAAATCTCAAAATTTTGCCCGATATCAACTACACTTGTTGACTCGACTGAGCCGAGTGAGGGTCGAATAGAAAACTTTGACTCAACCGAGTAAAAGTTCTGCTGAGAGCCGAGTGAGTGAACTAGTTACCGTTTCACCGAAAGTCGAAACCGCCGAGTTGAGTTGATCAATCGCCAGTCACCTAACTCAACGATTTACCGAGTTGAATCGGTTTTCATTTTTCAACATAATTTGGGCCGTGTGCCTACTAGACCGAACCCATCGCCCCCACATACCGGTCATTCAATTGTGGGCTGCACTTGTTCATCTAACTTTGGGCTCGCAATAACTAGGTTCTACACAACCACTAGGCTTAAACCAAACTAGAACCCACACCGTTGGGCTGAACCCTAAACAGCTAAGCCCACATATAGCCGGGGTCAAGGCAAAGAAAAACTAGGCCCACATCACATCATCCGGGCCGTGCAATTTCACCGTGCACCGGGTCGCTTATAATCGAGCCCACAGCTCCACCTGGCCGTGCAATAGACTGGCCCCATCTCATTGGTCACGTGCACAAAGATTTCAGCCCACACCCATTAAGCATTGCACACAACTACCGGGCTTCCCACAAAACCAAATGAAACCCTTTCTAACCAAACCCAACAAACCAAATGAAACCCAATAAACCAAACTTTCCCAACAAGGCAAAGAAGCCCACAAAACCAAACAGAAACCCTCTTAAACCAAAACTGAGCCCACTTTCCATAACCTTTGGGTGTTTCTTTTTGAGTTCAATTTGAGTGCTAAATCATGTCAGGATTTTGGTCTGCAACTGGGGATGGAAGCCAATCCATCAGAGAGCTTGCTTACGGGCATGCTTCACATTATGAACCTCCAACAAACCATGATGTCAATAGTTATGATTTTTGTGGGCATTGTCATCATTCCGAACCTCAATACATGGACCCTAATAACTATTCCACATGTATCATCCACCACAAGGAAGTTCAACAATTTTGTACTTCTCAATCTCATGGAGGAAAATCTCGCACTCATCGAACAAAATAATGCTAGAGTGTATTGTATGATAAAATCATAAAGCATTGATTATGAATTTCCTACCGTTGAAGAATCTCCTTTCATTGAACAACATAATGAAATTTTAGAATTCAATCAAAACCTTGTGCAATATCAAAAGTTAACTGACCAAAGGTTTGCGAGTTTAGAACTCAAAATGAGTCAAATCCTTGATGCACTAAATGAGGAAAGGAGGAATTTCTGTGGTGAAAATGAATGTTAGTCCTAATGAATTGCATGTTGAAAGTCCTACTCATGTAACTAATATTGAATATTAGCCTCACCTAGAAATAAATGAGTGGATCTAGAAATACTACAATTTTGAATAGGGAAATGCATTTTTGCTATGGATGATGATGATGATGATGAATATGATATGTTATAAGAGCATGTATATACGTAAAATATGATGGAATCTTTTTGTTCGTAGACGCTAGATGCCTCTTCTGAACCCTATGAACGATACTTCTTCTAACATTCATACATGTGATATTAACTTTGAGCTTGGGTTTGTGAAATTTCAGTGAATGTGGAGCATGCTTTACCACCTGCTTGTGACCTAGAATACGGGAATTGTCCGTTGACACGTATGATTCAATGCATGTGCCTAATTCCATGCCTAGGTTAGCGCATGATGTCTCTCCGGTTATTTTGAGCATGAGAATAATGATGAATATGACATGAGATTGGATGGAATTGTTCTATGGTGTGAACATGATTTACCTCTGACTTTAGGAAAGTGTGTGATGGTGCAAATGATTTTATACATGAAAATAACTTGATGTACCTAACCTCTCTCTTGAGTCACAAATTGAAACTCCTTCACCCAACCTAGGTGTAGTTTGTCACAAAATTGCAAAACCAACTTTTCTAAAAATGCCTAACTTAGGCCTAGAGCTTTGTGCTTCCCAAGTCCTCTTGGACTATTTTGCATCAAAGTATAACACTCTTAAGGAGCCACAAGCTTGGAATGTGTAATGTCCGTCAGAATTAGCAAAACTCATTTCGAGTTAGACCTTTTGCATGATGTACTTTTTAAAATTGCAAGATTTTGTTCTCACAAACACACCCGTTCTCACAAGTTTAGGTTTGGGGGAAGCTCATCCACATACACACTACTTGCACTCTCATATTATATTTGTGTAAGATTGATGTTTGTACATATTTTCTATGGGTTGACCTCAACTCTTTAGACTGTTGGTTTATGGTGAATTTTCATTGTATATATCCAATAGACTTGTTAAATTTTTTTCTTTCTTCTTGCATCGGCCGAGTCTTTTGTGCTTATATTGTGCTAATCCGATATGATCTCCGTTGAGAATGTTGGATTCTAGCCTTGACTAACGAAGCTCAAACTTGCTCCCGCCGACATTCCTGTAATCTCTTCCCTTTTCTCTTATCAAGATAGTTCTCATGGTATATGTAATCGTTTAAATTTTTCCTATCCTATGACACATTGAGGGACAATGTTTGATTTAGGTTTGGGGGTGCATTTGCATTTAGAGTTTTTAGTCTTTATTTTACCTTTATTTTACCTTTTATTTTCAAAAAAAAAAAAAAAAAAAAAAAAAAAAAAATTCAAAACTCTTTTTGTAAAACCTCCAACTTAGAGATTTTGAGTCACTAGCATGCTTCTAGCTATGTTTACATAGAGAATTTTTCTCACCGAAATAACAAAAGTTAGAAGTACTGAGAACACAATCGGGTTCCTTAGTTGATTAGAGCAAGTTAAAGTTGGATTTAACCATACCCTGAGGGGCTTAATTAGGTGTCAGTTTTAGATATTCGTAGTAGAATTGTGATCACCCATAGTGGGAGACTACCCAATTTACACTGGGTGAGGGCACCAACCTTCAATTTTTTGCAACTTTCTAGAAAAGTCGTTAGAGTGTGTGTCACCGACGTAAATTCCTAGAATGGTGAGCTACCCAACTTCGCACCAATTTCAAAGACTACTTTTGATCTCTTGAGTGCTAGTTTTGTCAATCATGAGGGTGACGTCTTCAAAGATGAAAACCTTCTAAATACCGATTTGCCGTTAGCATCACTCTCTCTCAATCGCCAAGACCCATAGAAACACATCATCGTCAACAAACGGAGCATCATCGTAATATTGAAAGAAAATTGATATAGTCCAAGGTTTATGTGCAACAAAGAAAAGAAAATAGATGAGAATTAATAAAATTTATAAAATCAAGACAATACAAGTGTGGAAAAAATTGAGTGATAAAAGTCCTTTGTCCATGGAGTTAAATTATTTGTATTTTTATTTTCACTTATTGTAATGTAAAAAAAAAAAAAAAAAAAAATTGTAGTTTATTTTTGCTACCACCATGGTAAAGAAGAATTTAAAAGAAAATCCAAACAACAAGGAAAGAAAAAAAAAATGTCAAGTTTTGTGAAGTTTAGAAGTTCGTCATCAACATTTGAAGACCGAAGACCGAAGATTGAAGACGTTTCTATGGTTCCTATGAGAGAGTGATATTAATTGCCGACGGGTGAGAAATGAGTGAGTACTCCCACCCCTTTGCTAATGGTTGATTTCCTTTCTTAGAGATCATCATAAAAAGATTCTTTTTGTCCACACTCGTGGAGTCTCCAATTTTATTTCTAAGGTTATCCTTCTTACCTACAACGTGTGTGATTTCTCTTTATTCCGCCGCACACATGAGACTAAAAGCGATCTTTTTGAGTGCAATTATCATAAACCCTAATGGTGAGGCAGAAGTTGAGACTTATGATCACAATCGATCCGAATTCTTTCATATGGTATGGTTACTTCTTCAAGACTTAAGGACGAGAATGCGTTCTTTGGTAGTTCTAACTTTTTGTTACTAGCATGCGTAAAACTCTATGTACTCATAGATTCTTGGATGCTTGAGACTTTACACTCAAGCTCGGGAGAAGGTTTTGTGGGTACACCTCCTGTAAACCCTCACGAGACTACAACTCGTCCACTGTGGGACACCTAGGGGTTTAAAGGCTTAGGTGTATATGCTAAATGCATTCGAGAGACTCCGTGACAGGGGTATAGTTAGGATTTCTTATTTTCTCGTTTCACTTGAGGACAAGTAAAATCTGTGTTTGGGGGTATTTGATGAGTGCCAAATAGTGCATATTTATACACCTTTTTATTGGCATTTTACTCATCTTTGCGCTTAAATCGATATTATCCTGCATTCGTGTTTTCTTTGTTTTCAAGAATAAATATTTATATTAATTAATTTTGTGTTTTTAGGTAATAAATAAAGTTTCTGAGAATCCGAGGAGCCAAAAGAGCGTAAGAATTGGAGACGAGCATCTATGGAGCAGATAAAGCCAAAGCCCACGCGCGATCCGCAGCAACCCAACAAGGAAGACATGGGCTAGAGCTACCCACGACTCCGATCCGAACCCGCTCATCCCAGCCGAGAGATCTCGCCCAAATGCATCGCACGGTCGCTCCTTCACTCACATCTATTTTCGATGTCGCCCAACACCAAATCTCTCTAATACTCCTCGACCGTTCGTATCTCTCCCCGCAAGATCCAACGCTCGCCTAACCGGCTCATCAAACTGGGCGTGCTCGCTTCACAACGAAATCTCCCTACACCCTATACCCCCATCGACAAACCCTATTCTCTTCTTTTCTCCTTCTCCTTCTTCTTCTCTCTTTCCCACGACCTCCGCAGAGGAAACCTCCATCACCCGACCAAACCCTCTCGCACCACGTCATCGCCTCACCATCTCTCCTTCCCGACACCAACCAGTCACCTCAGCCTCCAACCGCACCACATTCTTTCCTCCTCTCTAGCCTTCTCTATTTCTCTCTTAGCCCTTTCATAGAGGCTAAGGAGAAACAGAAGAACTAGTGGTTAGGTTTCGACCAATCAATCGAACACATGGAGTTCTCGAGCGCACGACAAGAGGAGAGGCGAATCGTAGTATGGGTGAGAGTGTTTGCAATTTATTTTCTATTTTATTTCGATTTTGAGAATTAGGGTTTGGTAGTTTGGGGAAATTGTTGCATGTATAAATAAGGATAGAAGGTGTTGATGTGGGATGCCTGGCTAGCCAAGGCTTCACTTAGGATTAATTTGTAGTGTAATTGTTATTTCAATGTTCTAATTTAGTTAACCAGGGTGTTTGATGAAACCTATGTTTCTATTTGTCAGCATGTCTATTTTCAATTGTTCTTTGGCCGAGTATAAGATGATTAGGATTACTAGTTAGCCGATGAACTCATATCTGTGATGAGCTATACTGTAAGAAGATAGTTCATACTAGGGGATAATTAGTTAAAATTGGTTAATGAACATCCAATGTAGACCTTCATAAGAAGGCACAAGAACATAGCTCAAAATATATAGTCTGGCATGAGATTAGGGATGGATTCATCACCTCGATGCTTCCAATTTGTTACATTTTATTTTTCGTCCTTAGTTCGTAGTCACTTCAACCATTAGCCGCTTCGACAAAAACCTTATAATTTGTTACCTCTAGGAATTCAGTTAAGCATAGCCATTTGATCATCTTAAGCACCACAAGTCCTTGTGGGATCGACTCCGCACTTGCCGCCTCCGATGACGCCTGCACTTGCGGATCACCGTAGGTCATAATATAAACATCTTCAAGGCCTACCA
>JAJJWW010012752.1:0-12895 GCA_023531295.1 Papaver armeniacum
GTTTTTAGCTAGTGAAAACTGGACAAACCCATTTTTAGGATTTTTCCACTGTGGATGCCCACGGTCGGGAAATCTTCACTTGCGCGCCCCCAATTTTTGGGTGAAAATTATTCACAAACCCATATTTTTAATAAATATCGGTTTCCTAAGATAGAGGCAAAAACAAAAGAAAAGATCTGATTTTTTCTTCGTAATAAAGTCTCGTCTTTTCTTTTGATTTTTGTTAGAGGGAGAAGCAAAAACGGATCGAGGAGTGCAAAATCGTAATTGACCCGGTGACAGGTCGATTTATATATATTTTTATGAATCGGACAGAGATACCTTAATGACCACACAAAATGCTCACCCATTCAACACCGAAAGAAGAATTAAACTGCATTGCCAATCCATAACCTTTCTCTGCTACTAACAAATATCTTGCTTAAAAATATCAGAACATATGTACTCTGTCCCTCTATAGAAGGCTATGCATCAGGCACCACTAAGTAGTGATTTCCAATTATTATTCATATTGATATTGATGTTTTTATTATAATGAATGATGATTTATTATTCTCTTTTTCTTAGTATGATTGGAACTATTACTAGCATAAATTGTTACATCCAATCTGGCATCTTCCCAATTGAGGGTTTTGTTTCGATTATGTTGCAGATTAGGGAATCCCTGCAATATCAAAAAAAAAAAATATCTTACTCGATCAATCCCTGCAGTTAGTGGTGATACTCGTCATTTCCCTATTCGTTGCTAAGGGTTTCTTCTACACTTATGGATTGATTACACAAATCATCTCTAATATCCGTTTTTGCAATTCGTCTTTTGATTAGAATGGCAAAACAATGGCAATAAGTCGTCGCCATTAATGGAAGTTCAAGTTTTAGTGTATTGTTTATGGTTAACCCGTTTGGAAACAAGAAAGTGTTTTTGAAAATTCTATGTACCCAGTGAGGATAATTTTGTCCGATTTATACAAATATACAAAACCGGTTGTGACTACGAGTCAAATACGATTTTTGCGCTCCTCGGATCCATTTTTGCTCTCCCTTTAACAAAGATCTTTCTTTTCTTCCTTTCTTCTTCTTCTTCTTGCCCATTATCATAACCTAATACTAGTTATAACTTTCTCCGGCAGCTGTTTCCAACTAGGGTTCCAACTGCTTTCCTCAATTTCTTTTCCAAGGTAACCCCTTTTTCTTCTTTTTCTTCGGGGTTCTGTATTGGTATATGTTGATTTGTATGATTCTGATAAGATTTGACGTTCTTGATGTGTTCGATTAGGTTTCTGAATTTTTTCTTATCCTCGCTAGGACAAAACCAATCTCTTCTTCTCTAAGTTACCTCTCCAGAGACTCTCTCTGCTTTTCACTCTATCTAGATTAAGCTTTGGAAGAACAAATATCTCACTTTGTTTTTAATTATACTGTCCATACCTGGCTAATGTTGTGCTGACGAACCATCTAACTTGCTTAGATTGATTCACGGAGATCATTCACCTCATTAGGCCGTTTATGCAAGTTACTTAGTTAGTTAGCACATCACTTAGCCAGGTCTGACCATCATCGATTAATTCGACATTTGACCTGGTGTTTGTTTTTTTCTAAGAGCATTATTAATCGATGAGATACAAATTTTTAGAACTTCGTGTTCTTTTAGATTGTTAGTAAGACAATTTTGAGTCGTAAGTTTTCATCGATTACAATATTAAATTCTCGTTAAGTTGAAATTCCTTGGGTGTGACCAGCGGGTTTACAACTGATTTGGCGGGGCAGCAGATTTGCTGAAAAGATGTGTCTTTTTTTTCTTTTACGTAACATGAGCCAGCAAACAAGAAAAAATAATATTTGAGACCTCCACACCTGAATTGAGAAAGATTACGAATAGTATTCAAAGAGTTGGTGTTGTTGTTTGAATTCGATTAGTGTTGTATCCATGTATTAGTGTTGACTTGAATTTCTTCTCCTTAAATTCAATTCGTTATCTCTCTCAAATGCCGTCGCTGCGTCGCATCCATGTATTAGTGTTGACTTGGATTTCTTCTCCTTAAACTGATTTTAAGGAGTTAGTGTTTTTTTTGGGAAGCTACATATGTATTAGTGTTCGTATTGGTCATAATGGTTGAATAATCTGTTATGCAGCTATGAATTTAGTTGCATAACCTGTTATGCATCTACAAAAATTATTGCATAACTCCTTATGCAGTCCAGAGAATGGTTGTATAACACGTTATGCAGCTACTGTTTTTGTTAGTATTGAAACCAACAAAAAAAATGCTGCATAACTTGTCATGCACTTACAATAATATCTGCATAACATGTTATGTAGTCGAGAAAATGGATGCATAAAGCATTATGCAACCATAATTTTGTAAACACTTGAATTAAAAAAATTGATGCATAATCTTTTATGCATCCAAGGAAACGGATGCATAAATTAGTAGATGCATGAACCAAAATATGGTTGCATAACGTTTTATGCATCTTTTGTTGTGTTTGCATAATGTGTTATGCATCGTTTTTGGTGGTTGCATAATGGTTATGTACCAAATTTTCGAAAATTTTGCTTAAAAGAATAATCGCCTCAGATTTTTTCGCAAAAAACTTAAATTTGATATTTCTGTTTGTACTCATTGTGTAGCTCTCTTAAAAATATTTCCAACAATATAAAATTTGTAAAATTTCAAGGCGCGGATTTTTATATATGTTATATCCAAGTTGCGTTGTCAATTATACCCCTGATGCATAACCCGTCATGCGGATGCATAATCCGTCCTGCAGATATTTTTAATAATTTCATATAATTATGGGTGTTACGGAAATAATTATGGGTGTCACGGTACCTAAAATTAATTGTGGACCTGACAATGAGAATATTATTTTTTTGGGCTGCGCCTAATTTTCCTCCCGATTATTACTTTGCTCCTCTCAAATTAAATTCGGGCTACTAAAACAATCGCTACATAATAAATATCCCAAAACTACCGATTGTAAAATTAGAGAAATTCGAAGTTTTATTTGTTTTCCAAATTTGAATTTGGGCATCTATCACAATCGGTAAAAAATATCATTACTATACTACCGATTGTGAAAGTTGAGAAATTTGCAATTTTATTAGTCTTGAAGAAATTGCATTGGGGGCTACTACCACAATCAGTAAATAATGTGATGGTCAAGAAACTACCGATTGTAGAATCAGTAGAGAATAAACATCACGAAACTACCGATTGTGAAAATACGGGGCTCCCACCACAATCGGTAGATAATGAACATAATGAACATCAAGAAACTACCGATTATCTAATCGGTAGATAATAAACATCACGAAATTACCGATTGTGAAAATAGAGAAATCCAAAATTCCGTTGGTTTTTGAAAATTTTGAATTTGGGGCTACTACCACAATCGGTAGATGATAGACATCGCAAACAACTGATTATTCAATCGGTAGATAATAAACATCACGAAACTACCGAATGTGAAAATAGAGAATTCAAAATTCCATTGGTTTTTGAAAATTTTGAATTTGGGGCTATTACCACAATCGGTAGAGAATTAATATCACGAACTACCGATTATGTTTGTGTAGAGAATTTGAAAGTTTAAGGATTTTAGCGAATTTCAATTTTGGGGCTCCTTTATAATCGGGAAGTGAAATGAACTTCATTTACTACCAATTATGTTAGTTAATTTACTTGTAATCAGTAGTTAAATAAACTTCATTTACTATCGATTATGTTTGTGTAGAGAATTCGAAAATTTAAGAATTTGGCACAATCCAATTTTTGCGCTACATTCTAATCGGAACACAATTAAATGTCATTTTCTACCGATTATAAATATATTTTGGCTTAGTAGTTTACAATCGGTAGATATGGTACTCCGTTATCTACCGATTCTGGGTTGTTTATGGCATTCAAACTAAAAAACAAAACAAAAAAATCCTCTTTATAAGAAATTTCTCCTGATTGTAAATATAATTATCGATTATTAAGGGTAGAATCGCCATTAAGAAAAACGGTAGATAAGGGGTTGGTTGATTTTAGGTTTTGGTGACCATATTTTGTTTTATTAGTCATCCCTAATTCTTTCGGGGTCGCCCTAAAAATGCCTGGATATTTAAACTTTAAACTTTAAAGTAATATTTTCTTCGGAAAATGGGTCATTTGTCCAAAAAAATTTAAAACACGGTTCAAATGGACGAGTAAAAAATTTTATGGGTGAAATGGACAAAAAAAAAATAGCAAGGATGAAACTGGATTCATCCTGACTTAAACTTAAAATAGCAAGGATGAAACTGGATGCATCCTGTGTAAAATAAAAATAAGAAAAAATATTTGAAAATGGACGAGATGAAACTGGTTACATCCTGCCTATTTTAAAATTTTTGTCCATTTAAACAAGATATCTAAATCATTGTCCTTTTCACCTGGAAATTTTGATTTTGGTCTTTTTAACCAATTTTGTGTATTTTCTTTTGGCAATAACTAAATACAATCCACGTTTGGGTTAAATGGAACCCCTAACTAAAAACAATCCCATTTCTTAGTAATTTGCTAATATTACAACCCTAATTTCTTTTAACAGTTCTGTTATATACAACCCGTGCACTTTGACCAATTTAACGAAACCTTAAATTTAGTCTCTTAATTTATCGTTCTTCCTTATTCGAGGGAAGTCACCATCACGAGCAGATAGGGAGCTTGTCTGCTAGCTTCTCTTTCGTGAAGAAATTGATTTGAAGAATCTGTTCAGAACCTAGTTAGCAATTCGGGGTACGGGTAGTAGTTCGGGACGGCATACGTACGGGAATTATCCAGATTCGGATGGGTCGGATTCGGTCAAAAATCCGGCCAACAGTTCGTTGTTGGATGAGTAGTTCGGAACGGCATACGTACGTGCATATTCGTTTTATAAATGTAAGTTCGGCACTTAAAATTGACTTACATATATGAGAAATTGATAAGTATTACTCCCTCTGTCCGTTTTTATCTGTCCTAATTTCTATTTTGGTTTGTCCGCTTTGCTTTATCCACTCTGTTTATAGACATATTTTCCTTAAACTATCAAATATACCCTTTCTTTTTTATAATTATAAAACCATTTTTAATAAAAACTTAATTCAAAATCATAAATGTCATTATCATATATAAGGAAAAAATCCATTCAATATATTTTTATATTAATTGTCATTCCTTTTATAAATAAAAACATTAATGGGTAGTTACAAAATTCTAATTTTGGATTCTTAATAAAAGTTTAGATTTGCTTTTATTTCTTTACAATATTTCCTAAAACAATAATACTATCCAAATTAGAGTTTTTAACATTAATAATTTTAGTTTTGGTAATAACATAATATTAAATAGGCTAGTCAAAGGCTAGTCATGACATTTCATATGATTTCCTTAATATTTTGACAAAGTCAAAGCGGACACTTAAAAGTGGACGGAGGGAGTATGATCTTATTACGAGACTAATTTTATTTGTATATGATTTATAAGATGGAAATAAACATTTTAGCGTGATTATTTAACAAGATGTGAACAATTTAATCGCATAAATGTATTATAAAACAAGATTATAGACTTTTAAATAAAAATTAACACATAAAACCCTAGTTAAACAACTACCAATAGAAAATTTTAACTGAATAATTGTATTTAAATATAAAGTATATACAAAATCAAACAAAAACAAATCAAAGGAACTCTGGTCAGAGAATTACTTATGGGAGAGCGAGGTTGGGCGCGAACTAGGTTCGAAGTTCTAGTTCGGAAATATCATTCGGATTCGGTTAGTTCGGATACGTTCGCGAATCATTCATGAGGTCCATATAATCCGGGAACTAAGTTCGGAATTCAAATAGTTCGGAAATATCATTCGAATTCGATCAGTTCGGATACGTTCGCGAATCATTCTTTTTTCTCTAAAACCCCTTTTATTTTCTCCATTAAAAAAGACCAGAGACTACAACCCCCAAAATACTTCATCTCTACCACTATGATTTTATAGGTTATGTTTAAATTTTGCGGAGCAAAACAATTAGAAGCATCAATCGGTCGAAATGCCTTTTCTCAATATTATCTTTTTTACTTTTTATGTCGCTCATAATCAATTAACTCAAGCATCTGGCGTCAATTGCTGGTTGCTATAATAACTAAGAGCATAGGGTCGGCCAGACATAAATGATCGATGGTGTTTAGGGTCGACCAGAATTCATTAACTCATGGATTAACGGTGTGTACCTAATCACCATTAGCCATGCATGTGTCCTGGAAATGAACACGTGGAGACTAACAACACTGGGGTATCAAAATTAGATGACACATTTAAGCATTCAACAACACCTGGAGTCGTAAATCATCATCGGACACGTGGATATCAAATCCCACATCTAACGCTCAAAGAATCGAGGAGTACTTGATGAGAATCCATACGTGAAGTACAATAACAGCTCATGGACTTCATTTTACCCTATCCCTAGATGAATTCAAATTGGACGGTGGAGATATAGTCCAACTGGCATTGAAGAGACGACAGCATTTACAGCATTCCAAGGCGTGGAAACATCCATCTACCCACATTAAATGTTATGAAAATAGGGCCTGTGTCTAGATTTGTGTGGTCCTTTCACAGGTGGATATTCGTGGTAGTATGTTACCGTAGAGACATCTTCGGAACACCACGACGGCTATCAGGGAGGATTGGCACGCGGATCAAGATGATGGAAAACATATGTAACGAACGATAAGAGGGGCCCACCCTGAGAGTGTATAATACCCAAGTCCACCCGAAGAGAAGAGGTGGGCCATTTTGAGAGAGAAAAGTATTTTAAAAGAAAGAAAAAGAGGGAAACTATTAGGTATGAGCCAAAACCATGTATAATATAACACTATAAAATAATAGGTTTGGGGCCAAGAAAATTTATTATTTTAAAGAGATATTATATTATTATCGATAATTGGCCGACTTTTAGGAGGCCTTCTAATAGGTGACTAGAATGGATTTTGTCCGTCACACTTTAATGGTCCTCATTTTTCATTTTTCCTTTCTATTCCAATTTCTTCCAAATTCATCACATTTTCTTCAAATTTGTTTCTGTTTCTTCTAAATTACCAACAACCTCACTCCAATTTTACAAAATCTTACAGAAATTCTTCGAATAAAATGTTAATTTGATCAAATCAGATCAATTTCAAAACTTTTTTTTTTCAATTTTGTCAATTTTATCAAATGGAGCAAATGGAACTCAAATTGAGCAATTCAGAACCATTTTCACTTAAGTTAAATACAATTACAATAAGAAAATGTTCCAATTTGAAGAATTAGTTGAACTAATTCAATCGATCAAATTCATAGCATAGATTGGGAAAAAGAAATAAAATTACCAGGGAAGATAAGGCGAAGAAGATGAAGTACGGCCCGACCCGTTCACCCAAAATCCCAAAAAAAAAAAAAGTAATTTATGATGAAAAATATAAAAAAACGAAACTCAATTTACAAAACAGAGAACCCGTAGATTCAAGATTAAGAAAACAGCATCACCGGTGAATTTCTATTCGAGTGATTAGGAAACCCAAACCATTTCCTACCGCTCGGTTTAGAGGCGATGTAACGAGTCTACCGTTTCAGCCATTTCTCATTCAATTTTGAAAAAAAAAAATCCTCATGTATAGTATAACACTACCTTTATCTTCTCGTGTAAAAAGAAATTTATGAGATGGGTTGAGATAATCCGTATATATGACCTCGAGAGAACAAATTCCATTTCTTCAAGCAAGTTGCGCGTCCATTTTAAATCTACCCGGTTGTTCTTTGCAATTGTTGCATTAATCATCTCTTCAATAAATCGACATCAAAATACAACAGATGATAAACCATCTTTCACTTGAGCATTGATTTCTTAATATGCTTAACCCAAATCTCAAATATCTCCAAAGCCCCCACTTACAAACACCATGATAAAAAAAGAGCATTTGCAATGAAGAAAATAAATCTAAATATTTCATCTATTTTCATGGCTCAATCAAATGTCTACTTAAAAAAAAAAAAATTGAAACGAGTTTTTGTTTATCAGGAGAGATAGGGGAATGGAAAAATTGTTGAGTTTTTGTTTATCATGAGAGATAGGGAATGGAAAAATTGTTGTGGAAAGAACAATAACATAGGTTTGTTTTTGGTGAAAAATGAAGTAGGTTACTAGTATACCCTCATTTTTTCTTATAAATTTATTGAACACGTTGTGTCCATGCATTAGCATATAACAATACGTGGAGTCCAGCTGGGGCATTTGACAAAACTACCAAGTTCATGTCGAACTAACCTCGTTTTACGTTTTGAAGATCTTTCAAAAAATGAGTTGCCTGGTTCATATTTCGAGCCCATGGGCCATGGTATCGAGCATTAAGTACATGGGCTTGCTTTGTATTTCGTCAGGACATTAAGCTTAGAACGCGCTAAAAGTTGAGCACAACCCAGCACAACACGTAACTTAGCCAGCACAGCACAACATTTTAGCTAAATGGGACGTGATGGGTTTGATTAATCGGCACAGTAGCTCAGCATAGCACGTGGTATGGATAAGCACGTGAAACGACACAACACAACACGTTAAGAAGCATGACACAATTCAGAGCAGTTTACAAAAGAGAAACAAAAATCGATACAGTGCATTCGTCGTCGGCCCCCACTGCTGCAGTCATCTAGTATAATAAATTATTGGACGACCAAAGGGAGTCCCTTTGTGATGAAAAAAGCTCAATGATGTCCGTCACAACAAATGTGCAGAGAATATAAAATTGAAATATTTATTCCCAAATTGAGTTACAATTTGAGATAATTGAAGAAATTGTTCAACAATTTCGAGCAACAACAATGAAACGAACAAATTAAATGCTCAAAGGTATTTGAAAACTCCATTAAATCAGTCCGAATCGATCAAAAATCAAAATACAGAGCAAAAAAATTGAAACACAGAAATTTCAGTTAATCGGGTGAAGATGAATGATTTCTGAGTTGGTTTTTTGCATCCATGTTCCAACTTTCATGGAACTAATGGTTCAATTTCATCAATACAGGTTTTGTATCTCTTCTAACACGTTTTGTGATTCCTTCTAATGAAATTTTCTCTAATGTGTAAAGGAAACAGTATTGATCAATTCTTGTTTGATAAAATACCTCAAAGAACTAATTAGATTGTAGTTTTAGGATCACTTGATTATAAAGAGGTTTTGGTTACTGGGTTTTTAGTTTAGAGAAATCACTTAATGTTGTGAAATCATCATAACATCTAGCAAATAGTTTTGATTGCTGGGTTTTGTTTCGTTTTAGAGCAATCACTTATGTCAAGCTTGATCAATTTTTGTTGCCAAAAAGTACATTTACCCTTGGTATTATAATAGAACTGCCGGAGTTATATTTAAGCCAAAAAGTAGTCGGGTTAAGTTAGAATAGTTGGATGAAAATAGTACAGTATAGTCGGATTAATGTAGTTTTAAGTTGTAAAATTGTTGGAGCATATCAATCTTTGCAGTATGTATGAAACAAACATAAAAAAAAAAAAAAAAAAACGACCAGCCATTGAGTCTATTTTCCATTCAAATTCATTTAGCATTTGGTCTTTCTATATCTTGTTTTTCAGCTAATACATGGGCTCATTAGTTGCTGCAGTGAAATTCTGTGGAGGGTTTGAGGAGAGGCTCAAAGCTGTCCTGAAGGAAGTCACTGCTTCCAATTGAGAAGATAATCTTATTTATTGATGATATGCACACTGTTGTTGGTGCAGGTTTGTGCTCTTTCTTTATTGGCCTCTAAACAGGAAACATCACAAAAACTCAAATGCACCAAATGCGATAGGGAAAGGATAAACCAGAGAAGACATTACCAAATGGCTTTTGTGCTTCTGGGTTTCTAATAGACTTTTGTTTCTGTTTTTTTTTTTTTTTTTTTTTTGTTGGTGTTGCAGCTTCGCAAAGCATCATGTCAAGATTCATCAGTAGCTCTTTTCAGCTGGTCAAGGAACATGTTAGGAAGGTAGCTCGCCTTAGGTATTCTCAAGTGCTATGGCTCTTTGGGCGATAAGAAAAAAATAAGTTTGTTTCATACCGCGAATTCGTTCAAGAGTTCATTTTCCTACCAGAGTTATTCTTAATTATGTCTACCATGTATTATTTCAATTAGCAACTTATTTCTTTTTGGAGAGTAACTAGCGCATTATGATTGCCATGTATTATTAGAAGTACAACTTGTCTGTTTTAGATTGTGGCCACATTTTTCCGAGTTCTCTTACAAAATATATGGTACGAGGTTTCACAAATGTGTCATATGTTTCGTTATGTATTTTATGTTTTCGCAAATATCACTTGTAGTTTTTAGTCATTTTTTTTTTGTTTGGTCGGCCCTCACCTAACTGCTAGTGATAATCTAGTTATTTTATAGTTAAACAACATATATTATTATTATGAATAGGATAATTACTAGCTTTGAGGTTGAATAATAATTGTAGATCATAAATATAAAATCGACTAATTTTGTTGAGATATTATATTATTGACTAATTGTAATAAGAATACAACGACTCCAAGTTTCAATCACACTTCAACACTTCTTCTTGCAATACGACAACGTGACTCCGAATCTTTTGAGTGCATAACGAATTATTAGGGATGAAATTCAACTAGATTTGAACTTTTAAGAAAATCAAATCAACATTGAATCATATTTGGAGAAAATTTAACATGTATGAAATTTATTTTTTGTTTTTACAGTAGCATTATTATTTTATATATTATTTGGGACCAATTAATGCTTAAGGGAAACTTATGAAATGTATTATTTTATGATTTTATCGAATTTATTATTTTAGCACTAAGGGCCCGAGTCGGGACCAGGAAATTTTATTATTTTAAAGAGAATATTATATTATCGAGTATTACTTTAAAGAAGTTATACTTTTGTAATCTTATCTTTCGTACTTACTCGAAGTCACTTGATTGAATCTTTGTAACCACCTTCGATCCGTAGTTAAAATACCCAACACCTCGTAGATGTATGCCTTAGTGTTGAACCGCGTAAATCGAGTCTCATTTACTTTCTCGCACTTACGTTAACGTTATCCTGTTTATATTCTTCGTCTTTGTTGATATCATTCATATTTACTCATGCCTCCCATCATCTATTAATAATGTACTAAATTACACACGTTCTATTAGGGTTTGAGTAATGGTTGATTTGGTGTAGAAGAAAAAATGGAAAACAAATCTAAATACATTCTTACTGTTTTGAAAACGGTTAATTACTTTTGGTCAGTTATTTTTGGATTATGAATTGGATTTGACTTGACTTTTATGGGTTGTATTTATTTATTTAAAAGTGGATAAAATCAAAATTTTAAAAGTGGTATCTCGGTTGCATTTCCAAACTTAGGTTGTATTTAGTCACTTCTTTCTTTCTTTCTTTTTTGGGATAATTGGACTTTAGTACTCAGGTTTAGACCAACATTAGGCCTTGGTATCTGGACTAGACGTTGACTACCTTTGACTAGGGTAAGTGTTAGAATTATGTTTAAAAACTATCAAATAAATAAAAACAAAAATTATAATTAAATTAAAATGAAATGAAATGAAAAGACGAGTTTACTATTATAACCTTGTGCCTAACATTTTTACTTAATAATTTTTTATTCTCTACCTTCATCACATCACGACCACCAATATCGCTTTCCCTGTCTTCTTTTTTTCCGTACCGTTACAACACTTCAAGCTCTGTAACACCAATACCACTCCACTGAAATCACCACCACTAGTTCGAACAAAACAACAATTGGGGTTTTGAATCAGTGAGATTTAGGTTTCGATTTAGCTGTAGTGGGGTTTAAAATTGATTGATAAATTGGGGTTTGATTTGGTTGAAAAATTAAGGTTTTATGTGATTAGAAATTTGGGTTTGATTTGATTCAGAAATTTGGGTTTCCATTTAGTAACATTGGGGGTTTGATTTAATCGGTAAATTGGGGTTTTGTTTGATTAAGAAAATTAAGGTTTTGTTATTGAGAATTCGGGTTTCGCAGGGAAGAGTGATGAGTTACACTAATTCGACGGTTTGGATTCAAAGAATAACAGAGAAACGTCATGAATTCTGGTGGTGGTTGATGCTGAGAAATATGTATGGAGAAAGAGATGATGCTGGGTCTTAAAGGAGAAACAAATATGAAAGAAACATGACCCAAATTCAATTGAATGATTTTGTAAGAGTGGGTTTGAGTTGAATTTGAAATCGGCAGTCAAGGATCGAAAGTGATTAGTTTTGTGATGGTATTTGTCGAGGGTTTTAGAAGGCGAGGAAGTGAGTCGATGTTGGAAGAATGGTGAGAATAGATGCATGAGTTAGAGAAGAGAGTGGTTGAATATTGCTCTATAGGTGTTTGTACCCAAAATTACTTTTAGGCACTAAACACGATGATTTGATGATTATTGAAAAATAGGGTAAAACTAGGGTTAGAATCGAAGGAATATAAAGGAGACAAAGAATTTAACGTGGTTCGGCAAGTTGTGCCTACATCCACGGAGGAATCCCATAGGGGTAATTTTATTGATGATCATGATACAATTGGGAATGTGGTTGTACCCAAAATTACTTTTGGGCACGAAACACGATGAATGGATAGTTTGGTGTGTATTTTGGGCTAGGAGACAAATTGAAGAAAAAATAAAAGAGACAAAGGTTTAACGTGGTTCGGCATGGTTTGCCTACATCCACGGACGAATCCCCTTGGGGGTGATATTTTATTGATATGTAGAATTACAGTGTATGTTTTATCTCCTATTAGCCCCCTCCAATGATTTCTGTTCCTCCCTATTTATACAGTTTAATATCTAATTTCAATATACCTTCATCATGATTT
>JAJJWW010012753.1:0-27618 GCA_023531295.1 Papaver armeniacum
AATTTACAAATTAGACTTTGTTTACCTTGTTCTGAGTAGTACTATTAGGTAGTGTTTAATGTTTTAATTTATAATTATTAAATTTGTTAGTTCTCATTGTTTAGTATTTTAAGAGTCTATTGAGGATAATAGTTGATGTTGAACAAATTTATTTTTATTAATTTAATTTCTATTAAATTCTATGGGTATTATTTTCTTATTAAAATTATATATGCACATGTTTTTGTGGATTTGGGGAGAAAATCTAACAATGTGGTGGGTTATGGAAAAAAGGTGTATGAATCCAAAACAGGGGTGGGAAAATAAAACAGGTGTATGAATCCAAAACAGGGTGGGAAAATAAAACATTTTTTTAATTATTGCCTAATTTGTTACACTAATATATGTAAGAGATTTGACATACTTTTTAGTGTGATTTAAATTAATTAAAGTCACACTAATGAGTGTGACTACTAATGTGTAACAAAAGAAAAACACCATATTTATTACACTAATAAGTGTGATAATAAATAAGATGTCACACATATTTGTGTAACAAAATGGCTGATTTGGTGTAGTGCCGGGAAAAGAAGATTCCTAATAGTGGCAACGGATTACTTCAAAGAAGTGGGTAGAAGCCAAGGCACGGCAAGAATTCGTGATTCAGGGACGTCTTTACTTTTATTTTTCAAAATATCATTTGCAGGTTGGCATCCCTTGAGAGATAGTTTCCGATAACAGAACAACTGCAAGGAAAGAATATCGACTTGCTATTCGACACCCTCAAAATTCGAAAAAACAAATCCACCCCCATATACCCACAGAGCAATGGACAAGCAGAAGCCACGAACAAAACTTTGGCACTTATCCTTAAAAAACAACTAGACGAGTACAAGGGGCGGTGGTGTGAGCAATTACATAACGTTCTGTGGGCATACGGGACAACTCGAAGATCAGCTACAGGAGAGTCTCCGTTTTTACTCACGTATGGAGCAGAAGCAGTAATCCCTACGGAAATTCTACTACCAACAACAAAGACAGAAGCATGGGAGAAGAACCTCACCACGGACATGATGTTGGAAAAGCTTGACGATCTCGAAGAAAGGAGAGAAGCGGCACTACAAAGAATGGAAAACTACCAGCGCAGGCTAGCCAGAGAGTATAACAAAAAAGTGAAACTTATGAATTTTGTAGAAGGGCAGTATGTGTTAAGGACCATTCCCTAATACCAGCGAGAAAAGAAGTGGGGAAAATTAGCACCAACATGGGGAGGACCCTACGTAATACACGACATCGCAGGAAATGGCTCTTACTATCTGCGTAATTTGAAAGGGGAAATCCTCATGCATCCGTGGAATGCCAAATATCTAAAGCCATACTACCCGTAATCTATTTACCTGCGTATGCGTTTCAGAAGAAGAAAATTGACTTACAAGTCCACATGTTTCTATCTCTGATGAAGGAGTAACGCGCCTTAATTTTTCAATCAATTCAAGCTTTCATCTTCAAGTGTCATATTCTACTCATTACCCACGCGCATTTCAAT
The DNA here is from genome assembly GCA_023531295.1 of Papaver armeniacum. Taxonomy (NCBI): domain Eukaryota; kingdom Viridiplantae; phylum Streptophyta; class Magnoliopsida; order Ranunculales; family Papaveraceae; genus Papaver; species Papaver armeniacum. Next base: position 1,526 of record JAJJWW010012753.1, read on the forward strand.
TTATTCAATACCCACAACCAATACCACATGGGACAGACGTATACACCACTCACATACCCATCTGTACATAGGGAGATCAACAAAAGAACGAAATATGAATGTACATTGAAAACCATGCCACATCTTAATAAAATACCGACACTATCATTACCCCGTGGACGTAGGCCTTAGGGCTGAACCACGTAAATCATTGTGCAGTTATTATTATTAAGAACTTGCGTTATACTTTAATAAGAGGAATGTCCCGCACAAAGCGTGGATCATACCCACTGCAATATACCGGGGAATGTCCCGCACAAAGCGTGGATCATACCCAATGCAATATACCGGGGAATATTCCGCGCAAAGCATACACATGCAATCTCTAACTCCCCCATAAGTGTCTATAAGTGTATGACCAGGGGTGACTTCCCCTTTAACGAGATATCCGAGCAATATTATAAGCCGCGAACTCAACGGAATATATCCTTGAACGTCGGCCAGACCCCACCGTTCGGAAATCCCTCCGCCAAGGAATTAGCCGGACGGGGTGACAGGTCACAAGACAATTCCGAGGATATCAACTCACGGAATTGCACGAACAATACACTCACTCAAATTCCACTTTCTCAAATTCCAAAGATCAACATCCTTGGATTACAAACACTACGGAATTACTCATTATATTAACTTGATTTATAAAGCCAATAGATGCGAGTTCAACAAAATACAAATTCAGATTTAAACGCTAAAGTTTGATCTAGTACATGACAGATTGATTACAAGCTCCGGCAAGAAAAGCTTAAAAAACACCAAGAAGGCTAAGCAATCGAGATCAATCCCTAGCATACTAGCTATAATCTCTGAGAATGAGCATTATCCGCGGGTTTATCCTTCAAAGACGAAGGAACACTACCACTGGAGGAAGGGCCGAGAGAACCTGAAGGGAGCGCGGCACGGACGACGAGTATAATTCTTGGTTAGTCCATGGTTCTTCTTGAGATCCAACTCAATCTCACCAAGAGTCCCGTTAATCTCTTCTCACAACCGCCACGAGCCACGAAGCCTATAGCTACACTCTTCATCTCACTGATTTAGGGAAGTAGAAAGATGGCCCACCTTTGATCGGCTTGTTTCGCCGCTTCCTCCCGAGACAAGGCTAGACCACGATGGTAATTGACTTGGCCCTCCAATTGAACTACCTTAGCCCGATGCAAACTTGCCATCCGCACTCGGCCGTCCTTGGAGATCTGCGGATATTAGAAAAGGACAATTATAACAAATACAACACAAAGCACACTTTCGATGACAAAGACGTATACCTTCACAATGGTAAAACCGCGGAGTCCCGTGCTTGCGGCATAATCATATTCATTTGATAACCTATCATAATCTACATGCAGAAGATTATGAGCATGCCGACTCGCGCTTAGGTCGTCTCGAAGCATTGAGTTCGAATGATGATATATCGGTTAACCTCATCATTCTTCGATTCCAAACCCTTGTTAAGACGATACATAGTCACCTCTAAGTTTTTCTCATACTCAACCTGACGGGCCACATCAGCTCGAGACGCGGATAAGGCACTACTAAGAGCGCGATTCCGCCCTAGCGTCATCTCTTTCCTTAGCAAGACGTTGCATATAAGCCCGCACATCCGAGGGATGAGAAGAACGCGCTGTGATTCTTCTTCCATGACATTGAGCTTAACTTCTAGAGCGGAAATCTGGCCATGGGCTTTCTCAAGATTATCCCGCGTCCATAAAAGAGCCCCGTTGAATAAATGACGGTCATGGTTGTTTTGGTTTCGCAGATCTACCAAGTAAAACTTTTTCTTACGCCATTCTTCTGCCATAGCATTATGGACATCCGCGCGAGCATTCCATTTCGCTAATTCACTCTTGAGTTTTTCAACTAACTCAAAGAATACGACCTTTTGACGAATTCTCTCACCCCGAAGCCACATCAACTCCGGGATTCCACCCATCTGAAGATAGTACAGCGGGAGGAGGGAAGAAGAAGATAACTCAGTAACATATAAGGAACATCTAATAATCAAAGAGAAGGAGACGCAGACCTGAAATAGATGAAGAATTCTTCTCAGCCACCTCTAACCTGCCCTTGACCGAAGGTAGCTCAGAACGCAGCTTTGCCTCTTCCACGTCCTGCTGCTCCTTGCGCTTAAGCAGACCCTTCAGCTCTACTATTTCCTTATCTTTAGCAGAGGCCGCAGCTTCAACACTCGAAAGCACCTCTTCACGATGGCGGAGTTTCGCTTCTAGCTTGAGAGACTTATCCTTGAAGAGCCGGTAAAGATTATGGTTGCAATACTCACTCCTCATCATCTATCGATCAAAAAGGGAAATTAGTTCACATAACACACCTAAGTAAAATCGGGGATAGAGAGAGCAGACAAACCTCCAATAACCTGCTGGGATAACTGCATCGGGTACCCATCGCAATAGCCATCATACCCGCAATAGTAGAGGGAGGATTCACCACGAGATCAATCCCGCTGGCCACAAGATTCTTGTCCCACTCTTCATCTACCACCTCCTCAGAGGTTAGCTCCATATGCCTGCGAGTAAAAGAGTCCGAACTCTTTTCCCCTTCAATCACGAGGCGGAGATGCGACACGACAAGCAAGTCCTTCTTTTTAAGCCAAGCCAAAATAGCATCATCGCCATCCGCGATCAATGACCGCGAGAAATCATCTGAGGAAGAATCTGAGGGCTTCCCACCAAGTAAAGCACCAGTATTACCTTGCATCAAAGCCCCGCCAGCAGCGGAGGAAGTGCCAAAAAACCCTCTGGATGAACCGCCAAAACCTCAGCATCAGATCCGCGTAATAACCCACCTCCGCAGCTACCTTGAAGAACATCTCAGTCATCACCAGCGGGACGCAGATTGAAATCCGAGACAAGCCCTATAGCTTTGGCCATGTCAAAAGATTGTTCCCGGATAAAACCTTACCAAAGGAGAACTCACAAAGAAGTATCCCCATCCTTGTCACTACTACCAAGAGCAACTCCCTTGCCATTGTCTACAACGGCCCGCTGCAGCCAATGCCACTATATCCTCTGCGACGATTTTCACCAACCTCAATACCCGCGGCCCCACTTGACTTAGCAGCCCCCCCAGACACGACATCACCACCACCACCAGGGGCCTGATCACCATCACCTCTACCAACGCCCCCACCAGCAACACTATTTCCTTATTGAATGGGCGGAGAAGTCTCAATCCGTTCTTCCTTATCGGAAACATCCTCGTCACCATCCACTGGACTGTTCACATCCTCGAAGTGCGTAGAATCTTCGGTGGGAGAATTTGACGATTGTTTGGGATTGATCTTTTTCTTTCTAAGCACCTGCGAGACATAATGACAAAGAAACATAATGATAAAGAGACAATGCTAAAAGAGCCATTTGTATCTCCTTTCCTTAGCATAATCAACATTACTTAAGAAAACGAAGGGGCATATGTACGTAGAAAACAAACAACACACCTTAGCAATATTAGCACTCTGCGTAGGGAGGGTTAGCATCGGAGATATCTTCATCTTCCGCATCATCAACATCACGATTGTAAGCAAAATTCATACCTTCAAAACTCATCCGCCAAGGGCAAGAATGGGCATAACGAGAAGGAGAGGCTTCGCGATAAGAACCATCAACGCAGGTTGCCAACCATGAGGTCCGGACCCAACCATAGACCCACGGACCAACAACTTCAAGAACAGTGGAAGACCACTCATAGTCATGATCACGCTTAATTCTCTCATCAGCAGAATAGGAAGACCTTCAAAGACCAGGAATCCTCGCCATCTTGGAATCACTTACCTCGCTCAAAAGGCGAATTTCCCCTTAACAGGAGCAATATTCCGCACTCACAGACCACGGCTTACGTGTATTCCCAAGTAACATAATCTCCAAAGGACTTGTTGAAATTTTCAGGAGTATACCACCCTTTCTCCTCTTCTAATTTGGGGGTATAGTAGGTAATCATCGTTTGCCCTTTGCTACGAAGATAGCATTCTCGGAGATGGTGAAGATAATTTCTGTCAACCGCCGCACCCCACGATTATGACTCTTCTTAGCGAGATCGCGGCTAGACAAGACCCGGTAGTAGAAATCATCACCAAGCTTTATACAAAGGCAACATCAAACCAGCCTCAAAGCACCCACGGTCGTCAATAAATGAAAGGCATCATCTCGATAATTGGTAACCATCTCATAGGTTATATCTTTATCGGGGGCATAAAAGCGCACTTGGAAGTGTCAAGACCGTGTTTCAATTTGAAGGCTTCAAGATCGATGTGTCCGAAAGTGAACTTCTTGTTACCCAAAGGTAAATGACTAAAAGTAACAGCAGAGTCATCCTCGTAAGCGTCCCCGTAGCATCTTCCGGTAACCCGCTACCTTATTCTTAGGAGGAACTACATCTCCCGAAGATTCTATCTCCGTAGCCTTCCTCTTCGGAGGCTGATTCTTAGTTGACTTGCCTGAACTAGGCACAGGTTGAGATGAAGGAAGATTAGTCCGCGGTGGGGGCATGGTGCGGAGAGGCCGCACATCTAGAAGATCAGTGCGCGGATTCTGCTGTTTCTTAGGAGACCCATCTCTAGACGAGAGTCACAGCGTATCTAGACCCTGCGGCGGATCACCTCTTTTGAGCGAAGGCCTCGACCGGCAGGACGAGGACGTTCGTCTATCCCGAGGACCACCCGAGTAAGAGGAGGCGAAGTTCCGCCCCTAATATTGGAATCTCTCGAGGAGACCTATGAGGACTTGACGGAGGAGTTTGATAAGGAACCCGCGGACGATCGGACATATCTGCGGACATAAACACAAATAGAAGTGCAAATCAGAGTCAAGGAAGATCGAAAAACAAGAAAATCTCAAGAACAGCAGCAAACGTGAAGAAAACCCTAGATTTCATCTACAACCATTTAAGTCCTCAAGCTATTACCCAAACTCAAAAGAAGAAAAAGAGAATCAAAACGTGGCCGGCAAAACACACGGCTCAGCGGCATCAACTTACAAACTCCATGATATGCATAAGATTGAAACCCATCACGATTCATCACCAGAAAACCAAGAACTCAACGAGGGTAGAAATGGCGAGTAAACAAAGTAAAAATCCTACCCGAACTTCAATAAGTAAAGCAAAGAAGAGCAACAAAGAACGAGGCAGAATGAAAGAACAACAAATGCAGAATGGCGAAGAAGTTAAGAAGACGAAGAAGAGAGTGGGGCAGAGAATAAACAGAGAATGTGAATTTAATTCACATTCCTTCATTCTTTTATTTTTTATAGGACCAAAAGAAACCGTCCGTTACCCGAGGGGCATTTATTGCCGGATATGGGAAACGTGCACAATAAATGCAGATAACCCCTTTTTAGGAGAAGATATGAAGAGAGAGATAAAAACGTACCATACGGTTCTTCTTCCAACTAAAGCTGGCACCCAGTCACAAGAAGAGGGGCAAATTGTAAGTACACTTATTTATCTCCCTCGCCACGTGTACTAGCAAAGCCCACGTGGAGGCCACGTCATAAAAGTGGATGACACGTAGGGGCATCCACGGGATCTAGACGGCGTGCCATCTGTCAAGATCAACGATCGAAGATGAAGGAGCATCAAATGAAGGTATCCCCACATAACACCAAAGAGCTACTCTGCTACACTTTACCTCATCACGAGGTGAGATATAATGATAGGTGTAGAATACACCGTATTTAATATCTAGTATTTATGCTTTCTTTGCGAGTTTTCTTGTAAATTATGTATCTTATGTTTACTTTTGAGTTTATTAGGTGCAATGGAGTCATTTGGAGCAAAAAGAAGTGGAAATAGCTACAAAAGTGAAGTCACAGGTGGAGAAAGGCCAAAGACCAATTGGAACTCGTTCAAATGCAAGATTTCTACTTTTCATTGTGTAGAGGACGAGAAGATGAAGGCAATGCCGAAAGAACGGAGTCATTCGGAGTTCGTATGAAGAAGTTATGGGCAAAAGAAGAACTCGAAAGACTAAAAGGGCAAAATGGTCATTTTCTAGGCCAGGTGCTATTGCCACCCCATCGTACGTTAAGGGGCAGTCATTCTGTTAAGGGGTGGACTGTTTCAAGGGAACTGCTAAAGGCAGTAAGGTCTTTTACTTAGGGGGAAGCCGGAATTCAAAAGTTGTTAAAGGCACTCAGCTAATATACTCAGGGCTGCCTTCATCTTCTCCGATTCCAAAACAGATTCATGCATGTGAGATCGAGAGAGTAACAGAGAAGAAAGAACCCAATTTTGGTGACGAATATCGGTGGATGGGAGATTTTTGATGTTAATGATTCGAGTAGGGAGCTGTGGATGTTGGTATCGACGACGAGAGTTGAGCTCTAGTTGGTTTGGAACTGGACAGAGCTTGGAAACGTTAGATAAGCCCATCGAGATGGTGCTGAGATCATTCGTTGTTACAGGTGACAGGAGATGATGAAGTTGGCAGTGATGATGCTGCCGATATCGATGGAGCTTGAGTCTGCCATGGCTGCTCGAGGCTGCCATTACCGAGAGATGAGTGGGTTCTGCGCCGACGATTAATGAAAGATGACCGCAGAGAGAATGAGTTTACTAGCAGGAGAGACGTGATGTTGGAGTTTTTGCTGCTATAGCCTGGTCTTGTGATTGATGATGCTGGAGCTGGAAGTCGAACTGTCGCCAATACCGAGAGATGAAGATGGATTACGAACTGAGAAGGAGATCGAGTTATTGGTTGCTGAGAAGAGCTTGGTAGAGATGGAGTCTGCAGGCTTTGATCAGATGATAATGGAGTTCGAATCTGTGAGACGAACTTGAGATTACAAAACAGTGACGACGGACAAGATGCTGCCATTAAGGTAGTATGATGAGATCGATGGTTGGTCATTGATGATGGTGATGGACCGGTGAATGAGTTGGCTGATGAAACATGGAAGGAGATGCCATTCGAGAAAGATGCAGGGAGAGCTTGATAAGTCCGTGTTCGACGGAGGAGCTTAGCAGTGGTGTTTAACGAGGAAGAAGTCAGTTGAGATCGAGAGAGAAAACAGGGAGGTAGGTGCTAAGTTTTACGGGAGAGATAAAAGACCCCAGACGCGAGAAGAAAATGTGCATTGTCGGTTCCACAAAACCGACAAGCCAAGAACGATAATGGGCTGGGCTTCCTGACTGATGCACGAGCTCAATAGGCGAGTATGTAGGCGACTTCTAAATTTGCATGGCCAAGATTTGGACGTGAACGATATTTGGAATTTTGGCGGAGAGTTTGGCAAGCCAATTGGACGGGGTTTGATGCAGGACACAATTAAGGAGGTGCACTTTCCTATTTTTACTAGGTTTCCTAGTTTTCTTCAAGAAGGGGTTACATAACTCTATATATAGGGAAGCTTAGATACTTTTGGGAGATCTTTTATTATCTTTTGCCTCTACTTTGTTTTCTAGGGTTTACACCATGAAGTCTTTTCTCTTTCTTCTTGTTATGAACTCCATGAATATGAGCTAGAGTTTTCTTTTGGTTATGGAATAAGTTGGATTTCCAAATATGGGTTTTAATTCAATAAATTAGTTTTCTCTCATATTATCGTTTATGATTCACCATTAATATTGTTACATGATTTGAATGCTTGTTTAGTCGAGTCGCGAATCGATTGAGTTTACTTTCATCTCTATTGCTAGATTAGAGTTTATTATACGCAAAAGTGATAGATTTCTGATTGCAAGTAGCATAAATAAGATTGTAGTTTGTAGTGATATATTCTTATGATCTTATGTGAACCATAACCTTTGTTAAATCGGATTAGTGCTTTTACACGTTCGATTGCTTTGATTGGCCTGATTCATAGAACTTAATGCATCTAGGGAATTAAACTTGATTAGTGCTTTTACACGTTAGGTTGTTCCTTTAGATAGAATTCATATTCGCATCTTTTAATGTGTTTGTTGATGACAAGAGGAGATTAGCGGGATATTCTTGCGATCAAGGTATTCTAGGGCCTTTGATAAAAGTTGAGATTAAAATATCAATTCTAGTTATTGTGTTGAAAACATGTTTGTGATTGAATACGAAATCCATGACCAATACTTTCTCATCCTTGATTTGATTTGTTTACCTTTATTGTTTGCTTTTATTTAGTTTATTATATAAAAATCACAAAACCCCCGGTGTTATTTATAGGGAACCGAAACAATTTGACAACCTAGACCTCTACGTGGATCGATCCTTTCTTGCCCTTGCTTCATTATATATTTTGAGTAGTAAGAAAGTGTAATTTATATTTGTGTCGGTGACAACCGGTCATATAATCAACTACTGGGAAAGCCCAACCGACACGAGACGTGACAAGAAAAGATCGACACCGCTTCGGCGCAGGCCAGTACCGCCCCAACCACTCGCATTTAGTCCGCTCGGAGGGCACGCGTCGGATGACCAACGAAGAGAGCGGGGTTGGTCGGCGTAATGAACATAGGAATTGTATAAGGCGCGGAATGATAAGGAAGTCCGCGGACTATGCACGAGTACGAGAAGATAAGACTTCAATGACTCTTTTCCGGTGGACCCACTTAAATTAGCTATATATATATGTCCCTTCCAAGCGGAGGGGGAGAGGAACATAGAGAGAGAACTAGAGTATAGGAGAGAAATCAGTGAGAAGTAAGTATGAGCATCAACCTGCGGGTTTGATGAACACTAAAAGTCTTGCGACTATTCTTGTAACCATTACTTCATAGTGAATACCCCACACCCGTGGATGTAGGCCTTAGTGTTGAACCACGTAAATCATTGTCTCCTTTACGTTTAGCACTCATATATCTTTATTTATGTATTCACTTCTTAGATCTACCATTTTGGATGTTGATTGAGATCATGACAAACCCGCGGGGTTTGGAATCAATGAATCAACATCTATCTATGTATTTTATGCTAATTCACACTTTAATGCGTATATTCAATTCACGCAAAGATTGTTTGTGAACACGTGGATGCCTACGTGATTTCCGTGTTCACAGCTTCGTATTTAGTGTCAGTGTTACATTTTATCTTTCGTATGTATCAATTGCCGCGCATTCCCCCAACATGCTAAACATAACTGCAAAAGAAAGAGTTTGTAAAGGAGCCATTTATGGCTAAAGAGTTTTTTTTTTTTTTTTTTTTTGCTAGATCTTAAGGTACTAGGGTCCTAATGAAACCATAATCAACTCCAAATGCGCAATAAGGCGGAGTGCAAATCTGAATCAGATCTATCAGTCACCCTCACATAATGGCATCTACACCATTTGTTGAGCTAGATAAATATCACCAGTTACAAAATGATCCCCATTGAGGAAGCTTGTTGAGCTTACAATACTCATAATCTTTGTATTTCTTGGACTTGTATTTTGCTGGGTTTTCTTTACTAACAAGTTGAGGAAGTGGACCAACAACCATATCAGCTGGTGGAGAACAAAAAACTGGCCATGACATCCTCGTCTTCTCCTTGTTTACTGTTGTTCTATGAAGCACACTCTTGTACTTGCCATTGCTTAAGATCTGCATACCAGTTTTGCAGCATTTTATGTTTAGTATGACTATCATTTTTATGTGTGTTATCAGTATACACGAAATTAACGAGAAATTACCTCGACTTGATCGCCAATATGAACGATTAGAGCATTAGGGATGTACTTGGCATCAATCCAACGATCATCTTTTAAAACTTGAAGGCCTTGTACTTCATTGGGTACAAGAAGCGTGACTGCGGACATGTCTGTATGTGGTGGCACACCAAGTGCTAGATCTGGACGAGGACATGGTGGATAATAATTTATTTTCAGAAGATATTCCATATTATCTCCACCCACTGCTTCTTTTATTACATGCCTTCCGACTCCTAATCCAAGAGATAACAGCATCAAGAGCTTGTTAACTATGGGGATCATGCACTTGGCGTATTCTTCGTTTGCTTCCCTACATGAAAACCAAAATCCAAAGCAAGTTATGAATATACGGATGATTGCAATTTCGCGTAGGCGCGTGCGTATACATATCTAGGCACCAAATTGCTCCCTGGGAAAAAAAAAAGGGATAATATACCTTGTATATGAAAACTAAACTAGGCATGTTAATGGATAACTGCATATTTGACACCAGGCCGATAAATAGTTCGCATAAGACATTAAAAGAAAAATGCGCCGAATGTAGCGAAGCAAAAGAATTACCTGTATGAAGGTGGATTCTTTGGCCAAAACTTATAATTGATGCGAGAAGGTGGCCAAATAAAATGAAACAAGTGATCAACCCAAGCCTTTTTGCCTTGAATTTCTTTCTGAAGTTTAGTCCCATAGCCTTCTAAAGAATCGCTTCCAGGTACTTTAGCATAAATTTCTTTTTCTTCATCTGGCAATTCGAAGAACTCCCTACCAACTTTCAACAAGTTTTTTGTAGCTTCAGTTGGCAAACCATGATTTATAATTTGGAAGAAACCCCATTCTTGACTAGCATTAGAAATCAAACTAACAAGATTCTTTTCATCTGGATTGCTAAAATCAATCACTGGTATTTCTGGAATAGGTCCATTAAATGTTGTTAGTGCTGGTTGTTCTGTTTCTGATCTTATAAATTCTGCTGGAATATTATCTCCGCTAATCTTCGCTATCGCCTGCACTCTTTGTGTCTCCATGGTTGTTAGTTGAGATCTGAATCAGAAAAATGTTCTCTGTTAATAGACTAGTTGATGTAATATATTGGATTGGTTTTGAATGGAGAAGAGATAAGAGTTTATTTTTTAATGTGCATATCCTTTAATTCAGGTATACCATTTGATTTTTAGTTAATTTTTTAATTTGACCCAGGTCTAGTCTAATAATTAAAGACCAAATGATACTAGACCGAGACCTTGTTTGTTTTCTCCCGACTCACCTGACTCGTCTGGATCTGTTTCATCTGAATTTAACTGAAATCACCTGACTCATCTGGTTTTGAATGAAATCACCTGACTCATCTGGATCTGACTCAATATGTTAGTTTTTTTGAGTCAAATTTGACTCAAAAATATGAATTATGGTTTGTTTCCATGAGTCAGCGGTATTTTATTACCTGACTCAAACGGGTCCGAGTCAGGGGTTAGGTCTGACTCAGATCGCGAGTCGGATCTGATTCAAAAAAAAAAAACAAACGATCTGACATATAACTCGGGCCGAGTCAGGGGTCGAGTCAGATCCAGATCCCAGGTCAACAAAAAAAAAAAAAAAACTCTAGTGTGGAAAAATCCTACCATTAATTTACCTGGCCAAATTGGGGTATACCAATTGGAAAAATTAGGCTAAGGCCCAACCCATGGATAACCCATAATATGAGGCCCATAGTTAAAAGAAGTTTAAATCTAGACCCCGAGTTATTAAAAGACATTGATACCCTTATGCATATTGTCAAGCCCATAATTAATTAAAATTTAAATTTAGGCCCAAAATTATTAAAATATAATGTGATGATATTCCCACCACCTCCGACCACCACAACCACCGCCAACCACCTCAGACAACCACCACCACCAACCACCTCCGACCACCACCAACCACCTTTGACCACCACCGACCACCGCCTCCGACCACCACCGCCGCCACCATCCACCTCCGACCACCACCACCGCCGCCACCAACCACCACCAACCACCTCCGATCACCACCGACAACCACCCCCGCCGCCGCCGACCACCACCACCACCTCCGATCACATGCATATTGCAAGTGTATCCGGAAGTTGCACATGCATAAAAATTACACATTCATGTTATGTATTCAAAAGTGTGTAACGAGAAGTTACACATGCATATGGCATGTGTATCCCAAAGTTACACATGGCATGTGTAATAAGAAGTTACACATGCATATGACATGTGTATCCACAAGTTACACATGCATATGGCATGTATAGCCAACAGTTACACATGCATATGGCATGAATATGTATTGCTTTAATATTCATTTACAATAATTTTTCTGTTTATCTATTAATTGGCTGTTATTGAATACAATAAACGAGTTAGAACACTAAATATGTAAAACGAATTCTTAGAAATGAGCCACGAAATCCTCTAATTAAGATTTTTCCTTCCCTTCTTGTCTTCCTCATTACAAAATGCTTTCATATCTGTAACAAAATAAACATCCATGAAATTAGATTGGATGAACAAAAAGAATGAAATAATATTAGAACAACTACAAGAGTAATTAGGAGTTACACATGCATATGACTAGTGTAACTTGGAGTTACACATGTGTCTCATTAGTGTAACTAGGAGTTACACATGCGTATGACTGGTACAATGAGAGTTACACATTCATAGCCTTTATATCCCATCAATTAGCAAGTGTAACTAGAAACTACACATCTAATTGGCATGTGTAATCGGTAGCTACACATCTCACGTGTTTAATTAAGAGTTACACATGTATCTAATTAGTCAAATAATCAGTATTATCCTACCTTTTTACAAGCAAATATACATGCGATGAACTACAAAGATATACATGGGAGGGGATTAACACAAGCAGAAAAATAACTCAGAGAGAAATTATTTCTACAGAATGGTGGTTTGATATTAAAATAGCAAATAGGCTTACATGAAGGTGACATAGCAAAAGCTACTACCTGTCCAACCATTATGTAATCTGGAGACAATGCATCATTATTATACCTTGTCTGAGGCATGTAATTGAGATCTAAATGTGGTTTTCAAGAATTATTATCTCATATGAAAAACAAATGATTAAGTCAACATGGTTGAGCTTTTACCTCTAAGGTGGCAACGACACACTATTCCCAGAAATATGAATCCCATGCTTCTTATGAAACAATGCGTCACACTGAAAATTGCAACACGTGAGTCGATTACCGGACAATACAAGATCCCTAAAATTTTCAAAGTGAAAACCAAAATCAATATCCGAATCTAAAAGCAATGAAAGAAGACGGTGATGGAAGGAATTCAGACTTAAACAAACCACTACTCATAGTTCGGGGTTCTAATTCTACTTCTTCTTCCTTTTTTACCACAGTCTCATTAGATTTCACACTGAATTTAGCAAAATCCTCAGCACCTTCCGAGTGTAATTGGTAGTTACACATGCATTTTCCTAGTGTAACTAAGAGTTACACATGCATTTTCCTAATGTAACTGAAATTTACAGATGCTTAATTTGACCAATATCCTCGCCTACACTCCCATGTATGTTACTAAATGTTATACAAAGTTACAGACTCAAAAAAGTAGATATAATACTCGGCAATTCCACCACTACCTCCTAATCTGACTCCTCTATGTAATCCTCCACCACTCACACTACCTCCAACTACAATACCACCATTAGCACCACCGCCTCTTATGAACCAGAGAATATCTTTCATATTAATAATTATACCAACACAACATCAAAATTCCAAGATTCATACCCTTGCAGAGTAATTTCTTAGTTTCAAATTACCCATACACATTAACGAAACAACACGTAACATGTCATATTACTATATATGTACACAAAATACACCTATTCATAAAAAATGCTGAAAATAAAACAAGTTATGTCATATAAGAAAGCAGGAATCAGCTTACTTACCTCTGACTTCAAATCCTCCTATGTTAAGAGTTAGGGTATCCATCTTAGGAGATATATAAGTTTAGATTGATTTTAAGTAAATGAAAATCATCTTATCTGTTTGAGCAAGATTGTTGCTAAAAATTCAACACTCGAGTCTGTTGATGGACGAACTTCAAGACATGTATCTTTGCATTCCTCTTTCTGCACAAAACAACATAAAACTATGTGAATTTATTTTCCCTACACAAAACCAGTAGTGTAAGCCAACAATTAACATAAAATGGATGCACAATCACCTTATCTGAGGCATGTAATTGAGATCTAGAATGTGGTTTTCAATAATTATTATGAGGATATTTCTTTATCATGCTAATTTGATGTGTATATGAAAGTTATACAAGCTATCTGGATGTGTAGAGAAAATTTACACAAGCTAATCGGATGCGTAGACGCAAGTTACACATGCAAATTGGATGTGTAGACGCAAGTTACACATGCAAATTAGATGTGTAGACGAAAGTTACACATGTTGTGCATAATAATCACATAACAAAATTCTTTGATTTGTGATTCTTATTCACAATTTCATCTTGTTTTGAAATTGATACAGCTTCAGATATGCTCAAACAAATTGAACAACAACAATTAATGATCAAAAACTTTTCATATCTACTCATCAACATAATTAAGTATATGCGTATTCTCACAACAAGAAATGAATTCACCTTCTTCCTTACAACTTGCATCTGAACAGAAGCAACATCTTCATCAATTGACTCCTATTTTCAAATCCAACATAAAGAAATCTACAAAATCAACAAATCAGATCAAGTAGAAAAAAAATTGAACTACATCGTTTACAAAAATATTAAATGGGTAACACAGATTCACATGAGGATTACAAATCTAGAGTCTGATTTTCAATCAGGTAAATGATAGAATAGATCGACGGATTCTCGACGAAGAACCCTAAAAGTTTTGGAAACTCTTTTTCAATTTTTTTTCTTCGAAATTTCTAACTCAAAATGAAGAGAAATAGAAGGCGAAAGTAGATCTCGAATGCTAATCATAAATCGAGATAATAAAACTCGAATCGGAAATCGAAGTTTTAGGTTTCGAAATCTTAATAAAAAATTTCAAAACTAAAACATGAAAAAAATGAAAAGGATACAACAAAAGAAACTTATCTTTTATTTAGTCTTTGTTGATTAAATCTTCAGAGTTCTTCGTTGATGACGAATTTACTCAATTATTCTCCATTACAGGCACAAAAACTCCATTAAAATTCAAGATCTAGTGAGAATTTGATGTGTTTTTCATTGAATTTGTTGTTTGAACGATTGATTAGCTATGTGTCGATCTCGATTTAGGTTTGTGTTGTTGAATCAGTTGCAGGTAATTTAAGTTTTGGGATCTCTGAAAGTAGCTGAAGAAGGATGGAGAGAGAAAGAAAATCTAAAAATGAAAAGCTCTCATGATTTTCCTCATGTATATATTCAAAAGGGTAGTGTTGTCATTATTAAAATTCGTAAAAATTAATTATGGGCCAGATCTGAAGAAAAATTGATATTTTGGGCCTAGTAATAGCATTTTCCTAAAGTATGGAGTTGACAATGAATGACTCATTTTTTGGGGCTTCTATATATTGAACTCATATAGTAGGGGGGTTCTAGTATTTTTCACATACCAATTTTAAACCCATCCAAGATAGTGTGTTAAAGGGTGTCTAAAAGATGCTAAAAGATCAAATTGTCCTTACTATTTTCAGCCAAAATTAAACCTTGCCGACTAAAACTATAACCTAAACCTATCAAAACAATTTTCAAAATCTCTTCACAGCTCTACATGATGAAATAAAATCAAAAAAAAATCAAAATGAAACAAAAAAAAAAAAACAATCTCAAACTGAGTATGTAATTCATACTCGATTTGAGATTGGGTACAAAATCATACCCAATCTGAAACCCCGTATGATTCCACATTTCTGTCATCAGTCGGAAGTGTATTTTTTTGTCGACCTTGCCGACTAGTATTAGTCGGCAGGGTATTTTTTTGTTGACCTTGCCAACTAGTATTAGTCGGTATCTTCCTAGGTTGAATATCATGCCGACTTTTCATCTCTGAAATTAGCATTTACAGGGTCGTCACGGTATTTATCCTTATACCTTTCCGACTGTAGTTTAGTCGGCAGGTTATGAAATTAATACCTTGCCGAATAATATCATGCATTTGTAACACCTTTCTCTGTATGTCAAAAATCCTATAGTCGGCAAGGTATTTTTTTTGTCAACCTTGCCGACTATAAGGTAGCCGACAAAGTAAGAAATCAATAAAATGCCAACTAGTGAGCATTTACAACAGTCTACTGTGTGTCAAAAATATTACAGTCGGCATCTTCTTCATTCATAGACCTTGCCGGCCAAAGATAGTCGGCGTTTTTTTCATCCGTAGACCTTGTCGGCAAACCTTTAGTCGGCACCTTATTCAATCATCGACCTTGCCGACTTTTCACATTTTCAGAACTGGAAGTGTTGATCGAAATCGAACTCATAAGACAAAAGTTTTAATCTACTGAATTCATAATTTCAAAATTTTAATCTAAACACAATTAATTAACCTAATCAGATTTTTTTTTAATATTCATTAAACAATGGTATATTAGCCATTTAGAAAATACATGGTTAAGGGGTGGCTTATTTTACTTCAAAATGATCCAGGTTTTGTCTCATTAAGTATACCCCAATTGATCTGGGTATACCCGAATTTGGCTAGGTTAATTTAAGGGTGTGGAACTCTGATATCCATAGCATTCAGAGGCTCCATCAATACACATTGATCCTAAGATTCTACCGCAGTAAGTGTAGAAAGATTGGCCACGTACCATTTTTTAATGAATGGCAGGACCTTATGAAATAAAATCTCAGAGCTCCTAGACCTTATGAAATAAAATCTCGGAGCTCCTAGACCTTATGATATTACTAGGTCTCAACCCGTGCCGTAATGGCACGGGCAAGGATATGTGTTTCAAATGTATCCATCGATTCATACATGTCGTAATTGTCTGAGAAAAATCGAATCGATCGATCCAAGTTTAAATGTTTTGAGGAGTTGATTAATAAACATGTCCTTATCCCCGAATCTTTTAATATTGTGTATGTAAGGCATACAACCCTTTGGGACAAACATAGTTAATCATTAGAGCAAATCCTATGGGCAGTAGAACATTACTTCGTTTACTACTTCAAAAAAATATCATCAAATGTCATTCACCAAACTTGTAACAAAACAAAAAAACACCTAAATTACTTTAAAATCAATTAGATTAATCTTGCAAGATTTGTTAGCATTAGAATTTAATTTCTCTCTTTGATATAAATTGTTGGGGTTCCCAATTTACATAGGTTTGTGTTTATTCATTTTCCTAAAATTTATAATAATTTAATTCTTGATCCATTTCTTTTCTTGACTCTTTACCTATTATCATGAACTATTTCTCAAGCATGCATAATTACACGAAGTTGGGGAGAAATGACAAAAACAGAAATCATGACAAAGAAGGGGAATAAAGAGAGATGTGAGAAATTGAATCGATTACAATTAATTCACGCGTAGCCTTGAATAATCCCATGAAGTAGGGGAGAAATAATGACAGAAACAGAAACCATGACAAAAAAAAGGGGGAATAAAGAGAGATATGAGAAACCGAACCGATTACAATTAATTCGCGTGTAGCCTTGTGTTTGGTCAATTTTTTATAGGTTTGATTTTTGCTCCTGCCCCCTACCCGGCAGATCTTAAAATCACAACATCTTATTTTTTTTGGAAAAATCTAGCCTTAAAAAAATGTTTTAATTCTAAAAAATAATAAAAAGTAATTTGAAAACTAAAATCAAATTAAAACAAAACAAAGAAAAATTAACCAAGGGTGACTAAATAATTTACCTATCTTAGGACACCTTTTCTCACCCTACTACCATTACTTCTTCCACCACTACATTATCGTCACCACTCCACCAGTCTCATCAATACCCACCACCATTATCCTCACCGCCGATCCACCACCACCACCCACCATCACAACCACAGTGCTTAATTTACCTATCTTAGGACCCCTTTTTTCTCACTACCATTACTTCTTCCACCACCACATTATCTTCACCACTCCACCAGTCTCACCAATACCCACCACCATTATCCCCACCACTGCCCATCATCACAACCACCATTAATGCTTACTGATATGGTTAATATCAAATAATTTATTATGTATCAACAAAAATATATTCATTTGATTGATTAAAGAAATATTTATTATGAAATATCAATTGAACATTTATTATTAAATTTTAATTAAACGTGATCATTTATAGCGGTAGATTTATGTTCTGCAAGTATAAATTTGATCGTTCTTTATCTAGCCTAACTTGTCCAAACTTTGTTTTGTATTATGAAAATGTAATCAATTTTATTTTAATACTAAAAACCGTGATTTATTCGATCGGGTATTATAAATAGCTGAGATCCCATTTGGGTGATCCAGCGGTCATGATCATATTGTCTTATATGATTTAGTATCCTCCTCAAAATATTTGTGTTTTGTCCTTACCAGTTGTACTAAAAACATCCAACTACATCTATCACAATAAAATTTTGCCCATTTTGTAAAGACACAAAACTATTATTGTCCACTACTATTCACTAACATCCACCACCGTACATAAAAACCCCACGCCCACGCCCACTGTTTTTTCCACCACCATGAGAATGTTACCACCTCCACCACTCACAAATACCCGCCAATGTTTCCACCACCCACTGTTTTTTTCACTACCATCATTAAAAATTATTAATATAATTTCCAACCAGGGTTACTATAGTACAGTGGTAAAGTCATTGAGTGATGATACCAGTTACCTGAGTTCGAAACTCGCCAGCACCAAATTCTTTACCCATCAATATATATATAGTTTTTAATAAACTTATTTATTAATAAAAATATGTATTTATTAGATTCATTAAATGAACATTTATCATGAAAAATTAATTAATCATTCATCATGAGCAATTAATAGGACACTAATTAATAAAGTATTTATAATGGTTAGTTGAAAAAACCACGGCCGTAGATTTATCCCTCCTTGAAAAATATCGGCCGCTCTTTATCTAGCCTAACTTAGCCAAGCTTTGTTTTGTATTCTAGACTAGCGCTCAACCCGTGCCGTAACGGCACGGGAATAGATATGTCCAGATTATATTGGATTTGAAATTTATCAAAACACAAAGATTCAGATAATAACAAACATAGCTACAGTAAAACTTCGATAAATTAATAGCATTGGGACCGGAAAAAATTATTATTTTAGCGAAGTTATTAATTTATCGAGTTAAAATTTAGCCTGTACAAGCCTAGTTGGGACCGGAAAATTTTATTATTTTAGCGAAGTAATTAATTTATCGAAGATTAATTTAACGAAGTTCTACTGTTATCAAGTGTATTAGTATTACATTCCTAAACGTCCTCCATACATCCTACCGTCATACCCACCTCTATTTATACTACTTCCGTATGTTAGAGCAACTGCAGTGGTGCGACCATAACCAAAGAGCAAAGAGCAAAAAAAAAACTAAAATTTGGGTTTAGTCCGTGTTGTAACGCAGTGGAGGGAGACTAAAATTTGGTCAGGCGCAACTTTGAATTACGCCCCAATCAGGCGCAACTCCAAATCTCGTCCCATTTGTTTTTTTTTTTTTTTTTTTTTTTTATTATTGTTGGGGCGCAACTCAAAGTTGCGCCCAATTTGTTTTTTATTTTAATTATTGTTGTGGGGCGCAACTCAAAGTTGCGCCCCAAGTTTTTTGTTTTTTTTATTATTGTTGGGGCGCAATTCCAAATTGCGCCCTTTTTTTTTTTTTTTTTTTTTAATTGTTGGGGCGCAACTTTGAGTTACGCCCCATCAGGCGCAACTCCAATTTACGCCCGACTAAAGACCCGGACTAAAGACTAAATATGGTGGGTTTTGGTTATAGTCCGGTCTTTGGTCTTTACTCCGTCTCCACTGCGTCTGTTTTTTACCAAAAAATTTGGTTATACTCCACGACTGTGGATGCTCTTACCCACCTCTATTATACTACTTCCGTATGTTGTTGGTAACAAAACCAAGGCGATTTCTTAAAACAATTGATAAATCACCTCATCAAAAGGGCAATCACTATTTCCATTTTATTATTAGGTGACATTAGCACTCAATTCACATATAACTTTAATTAATTATCTAATGGCAGGAGACAAACACAGTAAGCTGTAAAAATCACATCTTATCGCAATGTGTGCTGCATCATTCGATGAAAATTTGGGATGTTAATTCAAAACTTCCCATTGTTTAGGAAGTCAGCCAAGGATTACATGCATTCAACAAGTATATTTGGATCTCCACCTAAAGAAAGCCAGTAGGTTTTTTTTTTTTTTTTTTTTTTTGATCGGTTAGCATCCTGGCCAGTAGTTAAGAAAAACTCCTTGTCCCTGATGTTCTCATGGGTTGCTCCCTAAAGTGATAGAAATCACAAACCTTCTCCTGGACAGATGGGGAACCTGTGCATGTATTTGAAACAATTGGTTTATGGTATGAAAGAGCTAGTGATTTGGTTGAAAAATCTCTATCAACCAAGTAAATACATAGGACTACGTACTTTAAATTGTGCCGGGAATTGTGTACTCCTCTCTACCTCCTAAATAAAGTTCGGTTGTATCAAAACAACATATACAAAGCCGTTTTATAGCCTGGCATTTTTAGGGGCGACCCCAAACGAATTAAGGGCGACTTTTTTATTCCCAACCCATATACACTGTTAAGGGATGTCCAAAAATGCGGAGAATACGTTAATGCCCTTACATAATCGGAAGTTATTTTGTGCCCGATTATTATACAGAAATCGAAAGCTTAGTAACGATATTATACTACCGATTAATATCGATTTTGTGCCAAACGCGTATCTTGCTTCTATAATAATCGGTAGGAAAAATAACCTCACGAGACTACCGATTATAGTAGCTCCTAAATTCCCAAAATTGGTGATTTCGCCAAGGAAGAAATTTGGGAAACTTTATAATCGGAAGTCTTATTCACTACCGATTATTCTAGTTCCCAAATTCGAAAAAAATGACATTTCTGCAAAAACAAAATTTGGGGCAACTGTATAATCGGAAGTCTTATTTACTACCGATTATTCTAGTTCCCAAATTCGAAAAAAAATGACATTTACGCAAAAACAAAATTTAGGCAAATGTATAATCTGAGTCTTATTACTTCATTTGACTACCGATTATACAGTTGTTCTAACAAAATAGAGCCGTTGGAACTCTAAACTCTATATAAGGATTGTATCCTTTTACTCTCTATGGAACACAAATACCTTTAAACTCTCTCCAACATAATGGCCCAACCATTCATTAATCCTACGGAGTTCACGATTGAAGAAGATTTATCTTTATGAAGGCGCTATGTTCAATTCTATCCGAGACGAGGAGAATAACGTAGGCAAGGAGGCATAATGAGTATGAGTTATTTGGGGAAAATTCACGAAAAATTCTGCGCCGACACCGGTAACCCAAACAACCGTCACTCCGCTGATCTTTCTCGCAGAGTTGGTTCAATAAACAGACACGTCGAAGAATTCGTCCATTTAACTTATCTTGTGAATCAATATCGATTGAGGGGTGAAACCAATGATGAGGTTATAGAACGATCTCTAGGGGAATGGCGGAGATGGAAAAGATCAAGCTTCCGTTATGAAGCTCATTTTAGAATCCTTAGGGCGATGGAAAGATTTAATCCGTTTATGACTCGTCCAACACGTCCACGACGCTAATCACAATACCTTGTAATAGAATTGCGAGAGTTCAATGTAAAACTATGATGATGTGTTACATGTGTAGGTGATATTGTTGTGAATTTCAAAATATTTATGATAATCGGAAGTTTTAATTGTTGATCTAACTACCGATTATACTCCAACGCTAGTTCGTTCAAAAGAAACTAGCCGTGCCTCGAAAAACCACACACAATCGGTTGATAATACATATTGATAAACCTCCGATTATACTACTCTAATGAAGGCGAGAACTCTGTTGACAAAACATCCTATAATCTAAGTATATAACAATAAATATTTACCGATTACGCATGATCGGGTGCTTTGTTCGACCATTCCCTACCGATTGTGTGTAATAATTGTACGTAATTTCAGTACAGTCTTGTAAAAATACGCATCAACCGCCATATTTTCAAAAAAAAGAGACGTTGGGACTCTCATCTATATAAGGAGGGTAAACTCTTCTTATTTATGCACCAAACAACACATATATAGCATTGTGTATTCTACAAATAGATTTTCCATCGTCTACTCTTGTGAATTCATTCTATATCCAACTTACAATCATGGCAACGTTTGATGCAGCTGAAGATTTGGTCATTGTGAAAACATGGTATCGTGAAACAAGACATGAAGATGTCATAGCAGGAAGGTTAACACCCGAAGTCTTTTGGGCGAGGGTATATAGCCAATTTGTGCGAGAGTATGGAAATCCAAAGCAAAGATCACTCCAACAAGTTCATGATCGTTTCCGACTTGTCCAAAAAGGGGTAAATGATTACATAACGATACAAAAGAGGATGTTTAACACGAGCCACTTAAGCTTGTCGATCCAACAATTTGTAAGTATAACGCTCGGTTATTCTTTTTAAATAACACCGGGTGTTTAATCTTTCTTACTAAAACGAAGTTGACATTATTTTATGTTTGTTTATGCAGGAGACACTCGCAAAAAGACAGTACTTAGTGGAAAAGGGTGAAGAATTCACTTATGATGGAAGTTATGAATTCCTGAAGTCCTTTGCTTCCTTCTTACTTCCAAATATCTAAATGCGCATATAACAAACCAAAAAAAATAAGCATAACCATCTAACATACATGATTGGAAAAAGAAAAGATAATTCATGAACATACCAAATCGTTTGCATAGTGTAGGGAAGTATCAGGCCTCAAATAATAATCGTCATCAACCGCTACAATAGCCTACGCACAACAACAATAAGTTATGCATTAGCAATCGGAAGGAAGTTTAGATAATAGGTAACCGATTGTAAACAATCGGTAATTTAATAATATACAAGATAACCGATTATGAGAAATCGGTAGTCATGTACGAATATAGTCTACCGATTAACGACATACACAAATGAACAATTCTTATGTATAAAAAGCTTGAATAATCGGAGGGACTATAAATTCATAAACCAACCGATTATTAAATATCAAGATTTACGAATATTTCATTTTTGGAGAAATCCGTATTTGGGCGACGTTATATAATCGGAAGTTTATTTATGTATACAACTTCCGATTGAGAGAAATTGAAGCTTTCAATTTGGGGATTTTTTTCATATTCGGCAGATAAATACATCAAAATATATCCGATTGTGGATAATCGGTAGATTTTGTACTAATTTAATTACCAAATATATGTCGTTCATGTCATTCAATGCATGCAGATATCGAATTTTCACGTTCAGAAACACACATAACATGGATACCATGGGTATTAGAGTTTGTTAACAACATACCTGTATGTTTGATGAATCGTTAGCTTCGATATCGGGTGATTCTCCATTTTCTTCCATGAAAGCGTCGTCTAGGGTTTCATCTCCATCAAAGTTTGGATCATTCAACATATACCCCAAATCGTCATCTCTAAACGGTAGTGAACCTTGAACTTCAACAACTTCACGTCCTTCTTCGTACCCATCCATGTTTATGGAAGTTGGCAAAAATCGGAAGTTGGCAACATATACCCACTTCTTCTTCTTTTTTTTTTCTTCTTCTCTCACTCAATGAGTTATCTCACTATGAGTCAATTTTTTTCCAAACACGTATATATAGACATGACCCTACCGATTACAAAGTTTGCTTCCGATTATTTTGTGAAACTACCGATTATTGTTTTGGCTACCGAATATTTTAGTTTTTGGCAAAGGTTGAATCCGGGGCCACTTATAATCGGTAAGGTTATAAGTTTTAAACTCTATCGATTATGGTAGATTTCAAAATTCATCACATGAAGGATTTTAGAAAAAACTCCTTTTGGGGCAACCTATAATCGGTAGGTTGTGTAACCTATTTGGCTTACGATTATGGCTACATCCAAATCACGAACCACATGGTTATGCCTGGCTCCTGTACACTCAAAACCTATGGAATTTGGCAAGGGTTCGATCTGGGGCTCCTTACAATCGGTAGGTTGTTAAGTTGGATAGACTACTGATTGGGTTAGATTTCAAAATTCATCACATGAAGGATTTTTGAAAAAAACTCATTTTGGGGCAACCTATAATCGGTAGGTTGTGTAACCTATTGGCCTACGATTATGGCTACATCCAAATCACGAACCACATGGTTATGCCTGGCTCTGTACACTCAAAACCTATGGAATTTGGCAAGGGTTCGATATGGGGCTCCTGATAATCGGTAGGTTGTTAAGTTGTTAACCCTACCGATTATGGTATATTTCAAAATCCATCACATGAAGGATTTTAGAAAAAACTCATTTTGGGGCAACCCATAATCGGATGGTTTGGTAATATATTTAACTCCCGATTAACGATGCATCCAAAACACGAACCAAGTGATTATGGCTGGCCGTGTACACTCAAAACCTATGAAATATGGCAAAGGTTGGATCTGGGGCTCATTATAATCGGAGGGTTATATAATTATATACCCTACCGATTATGGTAGATTTCAAAATTTATTACGTGAAGGATTTTAGAAAAAACTCATTTTGGGGCAACTTATAATCGGTAGTGTATGTAACCTATTAAGCTTCCGATTATTGCTACATCCACAGCTCAAGCCAAGTGGTTATGGTTGGCTCTGCACCCCTCAAAACCTATGGAATTTGGCCAAGGTTGAATATGGGGCTCCTTATAATCGGTAGTCTTACAAGTTGGATAAGCTACCGATTAGAAAAGGGATTATTAGCCGAAGTATCTACACAATAATCGGTAGGTATAGTTTCAATTTAACCTACCGATTCACCTTTAACCTACTGATTATGGTGTTGGCTACCGATTATATAAGGGCATATTGGCCATTTCGAAAAATCGAAGATAAGGGGTAGCTTAGATTTACGTTTGGGTGACCTTTTTTGTCTTTTAGTATCGCCCCTAATTCGTTTGGGGTCGCCCCTAAAAATGTCAGGTTTTATAGCAGGGATCAGAGTTACCAAACATATTTTACCACCATATATGAGTCCATCTCGGCTCCAACTTATTACTTAGAATCCATATAAGAGTCAATTAGTGAATTGAAACTTTTGTTTCGGAAAAAGGTTAATTTTGAATCTGCAGTGCGTACGGCAGGGTTTTTTTAAGTCTGCAGTGCGTACATTTCATAGTACTTCTCATCGTCGCTGGCAACATCAGCTAATTTAAAAGTAAGTAGTTAGTGCAAGTTGAATTGTTGCTATTCAATATCAACACAAAGAATAATAATGTACTAATTGAAGAGAATATTGCTAGACTTTAATCTTCCATCTACCTATTAGAGATCATATCAATAGACGTCAGTCAAACTATACCTATTTTCTGTGTATATATCCTTCATGGAAGGATATCAAAATTCACACACATTCCTGTAATTCGCTTTCGTCTTTCACAATGTTATTATTACCCCTCGGATTATTGAATGCCACACGTGTGGATTTTTAAGAGCGCATGCTCCAACTCTAAAAGTGAGATCGTTGGATTATACTGAGAGGTTGAATCTCAGCCGCTAGTTGTATAAGCTAACTTAGCCATGACCCCTTTTGTATTATAAATTCGGTGTGTGTTTGAAATTATGACATGATCAAATGCAACACATGACATATTGTAGACTCAAATACAGCAAGATGCACACCGTGTTCATGAACGTACGATGACAAGCCACACCCCACCCGTGAGGTGGTGACTCTTAAATCTGAAAGAAAAAAAAAATCAAAATCGCGTATACAAAAAAGTAAGTTTAATTTGTACCAATAATCAGAAATGATGATGAGCAAACAAACACTAGATTTTTGTCGGACAAAATTCGATCGACAAAAAAGGGTTTACCTGGAATCTTAGTAATCTCTGTGCAAACGTATAATGACCCAACTTATGCATGTTTGGAGGCACGAGGAGTGGGGATAAGGGATCCTCCTATCCTTCACTATGCTAGGACAAGTACACCCAACTTATGCAAGTTCGGATTTTTTGTAACAACCAAACAAGGAAAGAAAGTTAGATATACATCTCCCTTGCGTGAAATCTCGGGGGAAGTAGGAAAAGAAGACAAAGTTGGCTTTTAGAAAGAAGCAGATAATGTTGGTTGGCACACGAGAAGATTTCAAACTCAAACTAGTTTCTCTACCGACACAATTAAGAAACTGTAATTTTCGCTAAAATTTTGCATAACTTGCACAGTTTATTTAAACCTCT
>JAJJWW010012754.1:0-45528 GCA_023531295.1 Papaver armeniacum
AGTCCATTTTGGGATAGATTTCGGGGTAGATCTGCTTTCTTTCCTATTTTTTTGTTTTCTTAGATAGCTAATAATTTAAGTTAGATTTGTTTAAGTTTTTTGTTCCAATCTCCATTGTTTTTTGGGATATTTATATGGTGTTCTTTATGGGTTTTGCCCTTTTGTTTATGTATTCTCGTTTATGGAAATTATCTATGCGCTCTCATGGCGTTTCTTTGTGATCTCAATGGAGATTTTTCGTGGAAGTTCAAGTGTGGTGATCAAGATTCAAGACTTTGGGCAGTTTTTTTTTTTTTTTTTGATCGATAAAGAAAAGTTGATTGATCAAAAAGAGAGGGTATAAAAGAATTATACCACCCTAGCCAAAGTACAAAAAAAAAAAAAAAAAAAAGGTGCTCAAAACAAGCTAAGAGCACTAAGAAACATCAAAGTAAATTTTACACCAATACTTCATCACCTCCTTAGAATCTACATTCTCAAAATCTTTGAAAGCTAAATACCAAGTAAACAACATATAAATTGCCTTATGAGCAACAGCTGCAGCAGTAGTAGGACTGTTGTTGAAAACTCTATTGTTTCTTTCCTTCCATAAACACCATATTATTGCCACAGGAACAAGTCTCCAAATCTCAGTTCTAGCTTTGTCAGAAAGAGTAAGCTGCCAAGCTTGTAGAGCTGGAATAAGATTTTTCTGCATTGCATAAATGGTCACATATTTTTATGAGGAGATCTCTTTTCCAAGAAGAAAAAGCCCTATCCAAATGGTCGGATTATAATCCCAAAACTATTCTTTCAATTTTCAGATTGCTTGGAACTCTTGTTGGTAGTTTGTTACTTCTCTTCACGAATTATTCTTTCTTAGTACCTTTTAATTGTGTTTCGATCTTTAAACTTGATGTTCTTGAAGTCCATTTAATATCTATTTTATCATGAATGAAACTTTTATGAGATTTATCAAAAAAAAAAAAAAAATGAAATTTTTTAGCTTTATTTTTATTTTTATGCTTTTTTAGCAATGACGCACTAAAATAAGGTGTTAATAAGACCTCCACATAGGAAGACCTTGACCCCAAGCATTGGAGATGCTCTTAAAATAACATGACACCTAAAATGAAAGACCTTTTCCACCAAATTTTCATCTCCAATACAAAGATCAAGGTCATAAAAAAAATGATATGACCAAGTGAGAATAAAAAGAAGACTTTCTTCATGATCTTGAACCTTAAGTCCACATCATCATTTTGTCTCTAAATTTAAATAAAAAATGTGAAATAATACTCCGGAGATTAGAAATGAACCTTAGATAAAAACTTTTATTTTTTTTTTACCAATGATCCACAAGAAAAGAAAAGTATCAATAAGATCTCCACCTAGGATGATGACCTTGACCCCTTGCACTCAAATGCTCTCATATGGTACGTACATTATGCATTAAATGCTCCACATGGTAGGAACTGAATGAAGCATGAAACGACTCACTTCCACACCTTTGAAAGCTGTAGCAAAATGGGACTTCTTGGATGTTCGGCGTTTAGTTGAGTCAGCATGCATAATGGTGTACATCTTTTGGCGTTTATTTATGTTAAACATGGTAGCAGTTGACCTCTGTGGTCCTTTTCTTGTCCCAACCTCTAGACATATATGATCACACCGACCCCATCCTCCGATGAATTATTTGAGGGTTGGCAACATTTTGGCCACATATTGAATCATCATCATAGATGTTTACTTTTGTGATTTTACGTTTACAGAGAATGTAGCTAAAGATGACTAATCTGTTTATCCATTGTTTCTTTAACTGAACTAAAATGTATGTAGAGGCGTGCTAGCAAGCCAGTCATTAACAATTCTACGTATGGAAAGAATATTGTAGTGCGAATCCTTGGAGTCCTGATCAAAGCCAGACTCCCTAACCAACTAGGCTATTCCTAGTCGGTTGAAGACGTGATATTTCTAAGTTCTAACTAATAACCATTATCTATGGTTGAGATGGTTGCTTTAGATAGTTGTTACATCATCTAATCAATATGCCAGGAATCAGGCAGATTTTGGACCACTGCATCATGCACCATGCATGGCCATCGTGAAAACAGGTACGTAAAAGACAAAAGATATTTTCAAATCGGGGAAAATCATTTAGGTCTGATTTGGATGATTCCTACCCTAATGACCCGGAGGTAAACCAAGAGCGGAAATGCTTAATACTAGTATTATTTAGTGGATCCCAGATGGGCATTTTAAAGTTGTCTGGAATATGTTGGTTGAGACCTTGCGATCAGATGCCCTCTTAATTTGGGTCACTCGGTTTTTCGTAGGTAATGCCGTAATGGGGATGATTGAGGTGTCCATCGATCCAAACATAGAAGTTCGGAAATAATCGAAAAACAAGTGTTGTAGAGCCGGTAATACCGTGGTAGTAACCAATGATCTAAGTTCAAAAGTCATCACTCATCCGTATCAAATTTTATATCGATCAAAAATAAAATGTTATAAAATGGTTCATTTGAAATCCCCTTTCAGGTGCATATATGCATGATTTTTTTATTTTTTATTTACTAAGCAATACTTCTGATTAGGGAGTTTCCAAGAGCGGTGTGTCGGGTATCCGAGCCACGAAGCCAGTATACTCCTCGACACCTTACCATGAAGACAAGCTACTAAAACCGCATGCATCTTTCTTACAGTACATATATGAGTACAGCTAGCTAGATCTCTACGCGAGATGCATGTTCCTACTCGTTCTAGGGCACATCGATCTCTAATCTCGCATGCAACATGGACTTGGCCCGAGTAGAGAGAATTATCCGTAGAGACTTTAGGCTAAGCTAAAAGATATGATACAAAATTGAGCATACCTACCGAGTGGACAGAAAATGTTAATCTGCTCACAATTACACAATTGATTGAAGAGTAGAATATGTGATATAGCTGTCAGACACGTGCATAGGTAGTTGAAAGCTATATAGAGAAGATTTGTGGCCCTATTCTCTAAACAATATGACAAAATATTGTGCGTGTGCATGCAATGTTAAAAATGAAAACTCCAATAAAAATACAAAATATTGCCCCTCCTAAATAGTCCCCTTTCTCACACACCTGTTGCTTAGCAGGTTTATGAGCACATGGCTTTTGTCGCTCTCTCTAAAGTCTCATCATCTATCAAGCCTTTTAATAAACCTCACCTCTTCTCTTCTCTTCTCTTCTCTTCTCTTCTTTTATATAACCCATACTCATCTTCTCTTCTTTTCCATTCCTAACAGCGAGCTGCGAGCTTCAGCAACATCTTCATCTCTCTCTTTCTCTCTATAGATCTAGGCTAGCTAGAGAGATATGGCTAGACACATGAGAGTGATTTTATCTAATAAGAGACTGTCTTCACCATCATCAGCAAGTAAAAGTGCTTGTAATATTAGAGAATCAATGGGGAGAAGGGTTGTTGTTATTGGTGGATCGGTTGGAAGAAAGTGAAGAGACTTCAAAAGCTAGTTCCAGGTGGGAAAGGGTTACAACCTGATCGGCTTTTCCTTCAAACTGCCGACTACATATTGCATTTGAAGTTGAAACTCGATTTACTTCGAGCTCTTTCAAATTTGTACAGATAGAATATGGTTACGAAATTATGGTCTATATTCAGTGTTGTGTCTGCGCATGCATGCATCTTAATGAGCTAGCTAGCGATGCCTAAAAGGAAGCACTACTATAATAGTAGTATATATTTCTGTTTTTATGATATTTGTTACCATATATGTGTGTGTAATTGCATGTGTTTGAACTGCTGATTATTATAGTTGGTCTTGATTATATTATATATAAGTTGCAATGAATTATAATATGGATCTTGATTATATTGAATGAAATGAGCATTGTGGATAGAAGATATAATTCGTGAGCAAATCGGATGTATGCAATCACTGAATGAAATAAATATGATGAACACATCATTTATGTTGTATCGAGTGATTCTAAACATGTATATGTGACATGTTGCAGAAAACGGAAAACCAAAGGCGAGGTAGACGGCCTGCTCTAGCTTATTTATTTATTTTTGATCGATAAAAAAATTGGTGCTAACAAGTTTCATTGGTGCTAACAAGTTTCGAACTCAGGTCAATGGTATCATCACTCGGTAATTTTATCATTATACCACAATGACACCTGCAAATAATTTAAGTAGGGATTTCTTGAAATGAAAATGAAAGGGCCGGATGAAAAAAGATAGGCCAAAATATCCGATTGCTCATTCTAGAAACACTGAGCACATAAGAGAAGCCATATGCAACTCATCGCGTGAGTGACTATATTCTCACCATTTGGTTTTCTGATAACTAGGTCGGGTTATTGAGTTGGCCGGATGGTGTTACCTACACACTTATAGCTAGCTTGGAGGTCCAATCGTTCAAGGATGATGAGTTCTCTTTAACTGGTTATAATTTCTTATCCAAACATGATAGCTGTAATGCGTGAAGGAAATAAATGCACTACTTGGTGGACATATGAAAGATCGGTTGTAGGCCTGTCAATATTTGTCCGATATCCGTAATCCGTTTCTGAATATTCGAGATCCTATAGGATTTTATCCGTTTTATCGGATATCGGATCGGATATTTTATCGGATATTTCTTCCTTAACATATCGGAAACGGATTAGACCCATCCGAAATGTTAATATCCGATATCCGATAGTATAGGAACTTATTTGTAATTTATCCTAATTTCGAGTCTAGTATCGGATATTGTCGGATAAATATCCGATAAGTGTCAATTATGAAAATGTTTTACAAGGGTTTTTAAGTTTTTTTGGTATAACCGGATATTTGTCGGATATCCGACAGCTTAGCCTATCGGAATCGATATATGATTTTGATATCCTATAGGATATTATCGGATATCGAATATCCGGTAGTGCTTAACCTGTCGGATATCGGATTTCTAAATATCCGACGGATATTCTTCCATCGACAGGCCTAATCGGTTGTTTAGACGACAGGCCTAATCGGTTGTTTAGACGCAAGCCTAATGGGGTTTGATTTGAAAGTATTCTCCACCAGGCTCTCACTGGTGGCCCGGTCACTCGGGTGGATTTAAAATTTTAGGAGGGATTTTATTATGTATAAAATAAAATAAATAAAGAGCCGACGGAAAATCCACTGTTTGTAGGAATTTATTCAGATGTATGATTGTTGCTTTGGTTGATAATGGTCACTTACAGCTCATTTTTAGATCAGATTTACAATCAGTAATTGAAGCTTTCAGATCAATGCATGTCCCCTGGTTTGCAACATCAAGATGGAAGAAAATCTGCGAAAAAACCTTGGATTGGAGATTCATACACCGTCACAGAGAAGTAAAGATACATTGGCAAAAAAAGGTGCAAATCTTCAAAGGGGTGAGTGCATCATCTACAATCATAGACCACCTTTCCTTACACAAATGGAAAATGACCAACAAGCTTACTACAGGTTTAGTTAGAACCAACAACCTTACTACAGGTTTAGTTAGAATGATCTTCTAGCTAAAACTGTCTAAATGGTCATCTATTTATATAAATTGTAGTAACTATTTTTGTATTCTTTTATTTTAAATCCCTTTATTGGGTACTCTATTATAAAACTTTGGTAAATTTTAGTAATCAATGAAAATATTATTATCGAGCAAACAAAAAATGTTTTGGTTGATAATGGAGAACAACTTTCTACGTTTACCGGTCTTAGGTTTCCGGTCTTCACCCTAACCATCTGTACATCTCATATAAGTTATAACCTGCCCTCTGGAAACCTATTTTGAGGCATGTCGATTTTTTTTTTTTTTGGAGGCATATCAAATAGAGATAAAATAGGGTCACTATAATCTTAAAAGCCCCTTATATTAATATAATATATATATATATATATATAATGGCAAAGTTGTCCTTATAGGGAGTGAAGATAACGATTTTCGGAAATAACTAGTTTTAGGAAATCCTTTCAAAATCGGAAACTTTGAATTGTGGGGAAACAAATCCGATTTTGCAACTAGGTCTTTCTTTTGAAAAACCGATTTTTCTTAGACCGGATCTATATTATGGAGCAATTCTTTATTTATGTGCAAGTGTTTGTTAACTCTATAATTACCAAAAGATTTTTTTTTTTAATTCATTCAAGAAATTTCCAATAGAGTTTACAATAACAAATTTGAACATAACAAGATATTTATAAAAAATACCTTTAGAATCAGAAATCCATTAATACTTTAAAAGATCACTTGCTTCATTAAAACAGTTGTGGGGTGTATGAAGCAATCCATTGCCAATATAATTATTAACTGAAAAATCATTCCTTCTAAAATTATAAAGATCCCAAAATCACATCCTAATCAGCGATACATTGACAGTCTTAGATATGAAACTATGCATATACATATTTGGGTAACCAATCCAAAATATAATTAAGACCCTAGATTTTTCAAGAACAAAATAGTCATGGTTCATACATAAAAAAATCTTATGTGGAATCTTAAGCATTTTCAAGATAAAATATGTCACACAGAGTATTGTATCATTGTTTCTAAACTTGTTAGTAAATAATACCATGAGATATAATTCTATGATAACTGAGGGATTATGTAAGTCGTTCAAGACATACATAGACTTAATCCCAATTCCTAACAAATTTAGGAACAAGAGTATCATATACTTCATTCGTGTCTTCCACCACGAGTCTTTGAAGAAGACAAATCCTGCTACTACGTTAACTAAATCAGCCATTGGACAAATCTTATAGGTTGGATCGCAACAAACACAGATTGTTAGATATTTTCGTGTTTGCCTGCTTGGATACCAATTGAAAAGACGGGGGTACCCAAATACACCACAATCTTTTAGTTTTCAACATATAAGTCCTCTTACCGAAAGTGACCGTCTATGGAGAGTCGAGACAATACAACAAGTCGATATTCACACATTCTGTGATTGTCTATGGATACGAGATCGAGACAATACGACTACCAAAGTGTGATACTTGATAATAGGTTCGGACTTAACCAAACTCTATAGGATCACTATCAAGTATATCGGAGTTAACGTTTGTGTAATTTAACTTTAAATTATATGAACAAATATAATTTCAGAAAACAAAAGTAAATCACACGGCAAGATATTTTTATCGAGGAAAACTGCAAGTGCAAAAAAACCAAGGGACCTAGTCCATAATTGAATACTCTCAGAATTAAGCCGCTATACAAAATCTACACCAACTTCGTATAGTTGATACCAAGAAACTACCCCTAGTTCACTTAGTTTCCTCAGTATCCCAGCGCTTCCGATTTCGAAAGTCACGCACTGGTATGATTCCTTTGGATCGTATTCAAACAGTAAAGGAACAACAAATCTGTTTGGTAACAACTCTTTTGATTCTTTCAAGATAAAGATATCTCAAGTCATACACAAAGGCTCTTTCGTTTAATCTAATAAACTCCTTTGCTTGGTTAGATCAATTTATCCAATAACTGCAAAACCAGTTAAGTTTATATTCGCAATCAATCAACATAGATCTCAACAAGAAGCTATAAAGTGATGCCGATCTCACGCAACTAACCAATCGAATAAATAAGAAATCTTCTAGTTGGATCCCAGCCGATCAAGGTTTGTGCACACAAAAAGATATGAGAACTAATAAGAAATCTTCTTTAATCTTCAATAAAAACCTACATAACACCACTTGAATCTCTTGTGATCAATCACATACAGAATGGGGTTTGTTAACAATGGATTATCACAAGATCATCTACAAACAGTTATAAAGATCTCGTCGATACTTCGATCTAGTTTGAGTGAATCTTATATCAGAAGAGAAGATTCTCAAGAATAAACAAACTAGGTGCAATCAAAGTTTCAACAACCGTTAGTCAATCAAATCAATCGAAAACTAATAACACTGCAATTATCTAGTTTCCCACCAACGGTACTCGTAGAGATTCTTGATCCCACAGAAGTCTTTGAACGAGCGGTCGTAAGAGATTTCACCTAATTATGATACTTTCCTCTCCGAATAGACGGCTCCACCAGAAACAACAAGAAATGAAGTTTTCCTGGCTCTTAGGATAGTTTGCTAGAAATGCAAACTAGGTATTTATAGACCAAGTATGTTTGGACACTAAGGAATTTCCAAAACCAAAAATATTCTCAAGATATGCAATGAATAGCAAAATTCGGTTTTCTTAATTCCAATAAATGCTTGTCCAAAATTCTGAAATATCTCAATAGAAAATCTCAAATCAGTAAATGCACATTACTAATTTTTATTCTCTAGAGATATGCATTTAATTGCTAGTAATTAAAGCATATAAAACCAAAAACCTTAATTAAAATATTCTCAATTTATTTGGCACAGGGATCTCCTTTAGTACTAAGGAATATATTTGAACATTAAATGATAAGAATTATTGTGCGTGTTCAAAGTATGTTGACATCTGTTCATTGTAAATCCTTATTCATATTTACATCTATTTAGATTCTTGGAATCGGTTATACCACACTCCCAAACAAGTTTAGAATTGGTTGACCTGTATTCCAAGATAAGTATGTGATTGATCAAATATGAAATCACATACACGGGTTCAATCAGTTCTACCAATCACTAGGATCGGTTATACCTCAATATGGAAATACTTGTGATAGGTCACACAAATTACCAGGACCGGTTACATCAGTTACAAGGACCGGTTACCATATTCTCATTGTATTGCTTGTGATCGGTCACACCAGTTACTAGGATCGGTTACACCAATTACCAGGACCGGTTACTAATTACAAGGATCAATTACACAATACTATGTGATCGGTCACAACAATTACTAGGATCGGTTATACCAATTACTAGTATCGGTCACACCAATTACAAATATTGATCATACCATCTCATGGTAATAAAAACTAGTCATACCAAATCATAAGTCTTGCATTTTGATTAGTTATACCAAGATACATAACATATTTACGATCAGTTCTACCATCTCACACATATTGGTAATCCAAAGATTTGCAATGAATAGCCGTACCAATAAGCCTAATTCACTACACCATTTTTAAGGATTCGCAACCCAGGTTTGCAACGGCATAGGGGCCGTTGCAAAATTTTAGTTGCTAATTGCAACGCCCTTCTTTTTCGCAACGCAGATCTGCCGTTTCGAATTTTATAACCTCACTAGCGAGGTTGCGAATTGCAACTGTAGTGTTTTCAAGCGTGCGAAGCACGCATGTGGTCGGGACACTAGGGATACCAAGTACACCCAAGTCAAACTTCAGTCAAGCCTTCCTTTTTATTTTTCCACCCTTCAGCCAAGTTAACCTATAATGCCTTGTCCATCGAGAAGAACATCTCATTTTTTTTCCACTCGTTCATCTCCTCTCCATCTCTAAACTTTCATCTCCTCTCCATATCTGCGTAATAACATCATCTCTAAAACTTCTTGATGCCGTCGATGAATAAATCCAGTGAGATAGATGGATCAAGTCTAATGATGATGAGTTTCTAGATTTGATTTTGTTAGGATTTTTGATTGAAAGAAGAAAGATGATTCATTGAGAATCAGGGATAGGGTTTTGAGAGAGTTGATATAGTGACGAAGTTTACAAGACTCGGATCAATAAAAGAACAGTTGAATCGGGGAATTGAGAAAATACGGAGATTTAAGTATAAGAATTCAATTGAGAAGTTAGGGTTTTTCTGTGAATAGGAATTAGGGTTTGATTTTGGTGATGATTAAGAAAAACTGTGTATGGGTTTTGAAGATTATAACATGAAGAAGGTGAGAGTTCGATTACAAATAAGAATAGTCTAAAAAAATTTAAAGAATTAGGGTTTCATAAGAACAGTTCGAGATGATGTAGAAGACGAAATTGAAGGTCTAGAAGAATGATTCAGAGTTTTCAACAAAAGAAGGTAACGATTTCTTACTTAGTTTTTGATTTATTTTTTTTGAATTTATGTTATGAAAATCTGATGGATGAAGTTGAATTTGTTGTTGTTCTGGGAGGAATTGTTGAATTAATTTATTTTTGGGTACACAGTCTGTGTAACAAACCCTTTAACAGAGACTGTGTTAAACCTCCCTTGAAGCTGTGATGTATTTTTCTTTGGATATCGATGTGAAACGAAAAAATTATGTGAAGAATTGTAACCTGTGATGATATTTAATTTAGAAAAGAGAGGCATAATTTGTTAATGCCTGCGTATTAGTAGTCTATTACCTTCATATGGGAATTGATGGATGTGTATGTGAAATTCTAAGTGTGTAAGTTGTGAGATGTGTTCGAGATCCTTGTCCTTGTTTTCTTTAAAAGGGGACAAGCTAAAATTACAGTATCGCGTGTTAAGATTATCCCGATAGCTCACTAGAACTTAGGAGTTGTAGGTGAGTATAAACATGTGAGGTTGTGCTTGTGAGAGCAAAGACGAGAAATATATGATGTAGTCCTTTTCTTCTTCTTGGTTTGCAAGGGCTAGCTTCAATTAGAACCTCTGTATTACACAAGTTGCCTTCGCAAATCGCGTGGTCGTCATGGGTAGTTGTTGCTTATTGCCATCATCCACCCCTTAGAATCTATTATTTGGTATAAATTGGTTTTGAATTAGGGGATTGTTTTTACGAACGGCATGTTATTCTTGTTACTGTATAGGCAAAGTGAAGATTGTAGAGTTTATGCATGCTTTCTTATCCCCTGAAGATTAATATGTCCCGCTCAATGTTTGGGTTAGGGGTTTAAGGACCCAGATTCTTAATGAAGCGCTTATGTTCTTACTTTGTGTTTTTTTAGTTAGGGCTTTTGTTGCCATGACGATGTTAGAATTTCATACAATCTTATTGATCTTATGCTTAGAAGTTTCTAGTTTCTCTGGCATGATACGATGGGTGCATTACCCCACTATACCATTGGGTTATCCAGTTTGAATTCTCTTCTTCTTTACTTCAAAAGGAATTTTGTTTGGAACTCCTTTGGGTTTTGATAAAGCCACCGGATTTGGTGATCAAATTAATTAATACTTTACTACCTAATTAACAAGTAATATAGGGTAGTCAAGGTCGATCCCACAAGGAGCAAGAGATTCTAGTTGTAAAATTGTCACGAAAGGGGTGTAAAAAACAAAAGAAAATAAACAAAACAATTAAAAGGTAAAGTTGAAAGCAATAAGAGAGACAAGATCAAAGGAATCCTTCTTCGCTACGAAACAATGAATCAAGTTATGTTCTTTTCTACTTGTTATTAGTCACAGATTATCACCAACCGTAGGATAGCAGTACGCTTAGCTAGCCCAAAATCCCTAATTTCACCGAGTAACGTGTCCGCTTAGTTATCGATTCTATTCAAAAGAACCACCCGAGGTTCGCTACAAGATGTAATTCCCCGAATGCATTAAGATCTATGAATTTAGGTTTAGTACTAGTAGTTAAACTAGGATCCGCTTGGTTCACTTTCTAGCGTTGTTTTACACACAATTGCTCCACTAATCCCTCCGCAAGGTCTTGTGTTTTCTACTTGTGTAAAGTGTCGAGAACGATTACTTATTCCCTAACTTATACTAGATTTAGATTAAACTAACAAATCAATTTAGCATGCATTCTAAACAATCTATCAATCAATCATGAATGTCATTAAGATCATTCCTATTAGTAAAAACAAACGATAATCATGTGAAAAACTTCAAGATAGAATTAAAAACAAAAACTCAAATCATATTAAGAACTAGGAATTCATCCTCAATCAATAAAATTAACTACTCATGTTAAAGAGTTCACACAAAGAATAAGAAAAGAAAAGTGTTGTGTGTGTAGAGAGATGTGTAAAAGATATGTAAAAGATGTGTAAAACTTCTCTATTTATAAGCTTCAATATTCTCCAAATCTTCTAAGGAATAGAATCCTTTTCTTTTGCAATTCAATTTCCAAATCCAAGCTTTTCTCAACTCTTCATCTTCTCTTTCCAAATTTGAGTCCAATTCTCCATCCAATTCCTAGCCCAAGTCTTCACACCCATGAGAGAAGTCCATAGAAAATTCCGGAATTTTTGCTCACGGAAAACGGGGATTATGGCGGAATCCCCGCCGGAATGTCGCCGCGGCTATCTGGAAAAGTAAATAAGTCGAGAGAATATTCGACGGAATATTCATCGATCCTCGTTAGGACTAACGGTCCAAAGGTCAAACCGTCAGTCAACTATTAGTCAAAGGTCAAGGCGGATGAGGGAGTCGGCTATGAGTCGGTCATCGAGTCGATGATCCATCCGAATCACCTTGGCCTAGGCCATTGCACTAGCCTGACTTGCTGCTGCACCATGATTGTGCTTCCAGCCATGTTGGCCCTGTGTACAACTCATTCAATCTTCCTTCCCTGCAAAAGCTCACAGCTCACATCAATTTCACCTTAAGCCAAACCCCTGGCAGCAACACAACAACCTGCACGCAAAGTGCATTAACCACCAGTTCCCTCAGACAAGCATCAACACCTAGTTCCACCTGAAGTTTCACTTCTCAATTAGCCGTGATTCAACTTCAACCTCTCCGTAGCTTCCGTGCAACTTCTTAATTCCCAGCTGCTTCAACCACTCCGTCTCTCTCATGCTTCTGGGTGACCACCATCCGCAATCGAGCTCTCTTGTCTTTGTGAACCTGCATTTACACTCGTCATCATCACAAACATCTCAATTACCTATTAGCTCCATAATCCAGTCCAGACCTGCAACTTGATATAGCCACCAACTCCATCACAGCGGAAACAACATCAATCTCAATTCCACCATTGCCCTGACTTACACACTGCAAATCAGCTCCACACAACACAGACTTCTCCTTCATGCTCAGCCATAATAAATGCACAACATCACACTAAACCTGCAGCTTTCATTTCCAATTTCTCCAGCTTTTGAGTGCCCAACATCTCATGAGTGCAGCCTTCATTACTTCCTGCAAGACCCAATCCACCTAATCCATATTCTGCTCATGCCAATTCACAACATAGCTGCAACATATCCAAGCTGCCACCTCCTGCTATTCAGCTCAGTTTCACAACCCTATTCT
Source organism: Papaver armeniacum (assembly GCA_023531295.1). NCBI lineage: Eukaryota > Viridiplantae > Streptophyta > Magnoliopsida > Ranunculales > Papaveraceae > Papaver > Papaver armeniacum. Next base: position 13,049 of record JAJJWW010012754.1, read on the forward strand.
CATCTTCCAATTCATCATAACTTCCAACCTGCTCATACCTACACATACATCTATGGTTTCATTCATTCTCTTAAGTCCCTGTTTCATACTCTCTCCATCTCAAATACCTTCCATCGATCCATGTACAGAAGCATCATCTTGACAAACCCATACTCACATTGAACCTGTAATCAATCTCACTATCTGCTTCAACAGCTTCACTTCATACATTTGTTCATCATCAGCTTCAGTTAAGAATCAGTAGCAACAACTCTCAATTTTAGCTTCAATTTCTCGATTCAAGAATCGACTTCATCTCCACCTCAAACCTCGGACCATTTGATTCTAACCTAATCAATCTCACATATCCCCTCTTCTCGTGTCTTCAAATCGCACCATACCCATCTCACAAAGACCACCGAAAGATGAACGGAAAACCCTAGCTTGAATTCATCAATTTCTCGATCTACTCCACTAACGACAGCAACCAATTCTTCATCATCTCCATTAACATCTTCCTCTTGTTCTCAGACCATCGATCTCAATCGTCCCATTAATTCTTTCAACAAAGAATCGTCATCCTCTTCTCTTCGATTTAGTTCTCTCGATTTTTCTCTCAATTTGGAAGTAGATGCATTGATTAATAAGTTCAGGTGAAAGAAAGTGAATGAGAAGAAGAAAATATCTTCTCGATTTAGGGTTGGGGTAGTAAAGGCTGGGTTCGGACTCGGGCATGGATCCGGTCGGGCCGGATGGATCGAGTTTAGGGGTGGGTGGATTCAAACACCCACCATTAGTACACCCCTAATTGTGCTATTCTCACTCCCTTCTTTTGGATAAGGGACACCTCTTTGTCCTCCCCTTAACCTTGGCTGGGCTCCATATAGTATTCCCTCCTTGGTGAAATGACAATTTTACCCTTTTGCTAAAATATGGTGATTTCTTCTCCTTTTCCTCCGTGTGACTCCATAGTAGCTATAAAACTCAAAACAAGCGTAAAATACATAATTTACAAGAAAAATAGCAAAGAAAGCATAAACTACTAGATAGTAAATTAGGTGTATTCTACACCTATCATTCGGTTGGGAGCTTCTTCAGTGTCATTGTTGGATGGATCAATTTTGTTACAATACAGCTCCGTGTCAAATTCAAATAGTTGCTAAGGTGTTATGTTCTGCTCTGGGTTTTAGGAGAGCATATGGATTTGGAGATGAAGCTTGTTCTCCATCATATTTAGATGGATTGGTTCTCTTACGGGGATGTAAATCAGTGATCGTATTTTTAGCTTGCTTGTATGGGATCACACTGAATTCACCTGTTTTCTTTTTGTCCTACTTTGCAGATTACAAACCAGGCAAGGCTCTTCATTTTCCTCTTTAAGGTATGATTATTTGCATAATGTAGTATATATTTTTTTGACCATGCTTTGGGCCTGGTAGCTTTTTTTTCCTTCCAAGCTGCTATTGTTGTGCATCGAATTAGTTGCTTTTTCGTAAACATGCCTCCCTTTGTCCCAAATTCAATTGTTTGTTTGGCTTTTCCCCTTACAGGGTCTGCTTGTTCCTTACATCCACCTTTCTGTGGTCTGGGAATTGTCTGGTCTCATTGTTCCTCCGTGTTTCTATTATCTCTTCCATGAATCATATAGATGCCATGGGTGAGTATCCATCATCATTCCTCCTCTGTTTAATTTCTTAATCTTAGATTCTGAATCTTTTGTTGTAATGAATTTTGATTTTTCCTTCTCATATTTCCCCCCTTAAATGCTCTATAGATAGTGATGTTTGTTTTTGTTTATTTGCTCTTAGGGTGTCTGCCTACATCTTGAAAGGTGTCGAAAGAAAAGGGTGTATTTAATTTGAGGAAGGTTGGACAAGCTAATCATATACATGTGGCCCAGGTGTGTTTTGATTCATCATCCAGTGTGTAACAAATGTTGTTGCCAAGTCTATTGTTATCTATGTTCTGCCTTGTCTTTGATGAAGTGTTTTTTTTTTTTTTTGTAAAGGCTTGTGTTTGCATTCAGAAGTTTCTACTGGCATGATCTGATGCTAGTTTTGATCTTAAACATTCCCTCCAGGTATTTTCTTTTATGTCATGTGGTTTCCAATGGGTCAAATTCAAGTATTTGCATGATGCTGATATGTTTACTTTGAGTTTCAGGAGAATTTGAGAAGGATTCAGTGTCATTGTTGGCATCATGTTTTGGATTCTACAGTTATTCTCCTCAGTCTTGTGGATCATAATTTCTTGGGATTCTTTTAAAGACTATTCGAAATTCTTTGGTGCGTAAAACTTTGCTAACCTTTGGAATTTTAGGACAGTTTGGGTATCGAACATGATATGAAGATTTTATTTCTACTTTTTGGCAGATGCAAGAATCACTGGACTTATTCCTTGATTGTGAGGCTCTGGTATGGTCTATTTTTGGAGATTGTGCACTATATGCGCACAGGTTAGTTTTCTTCCCCGATCCCCACAAATGAAAACTTCACATTTAGACATTTATTGGTAGTCGATCCCTTCAATAGCTATATAAGTCTTTCTATTGATTAACTATATAAGTCTTTCTATTTATTTGTTTAAAGCTTAAACGCATGCAAGCGCTGACCTTACCATTTGTGCACCTAAAATCTTCATCGTTAAATTATATGGATTCAGTTGCTAGTTTTAGAAAGATGTAAATTTTAGAGATACTTGGCTTTACAATATCTGATATTTTAGCATAGGAATCTACCGAATTGGTGAGTTAGTTGGTTTCAGATTTTCGTCATCTCTAAATTACTCAAGTTGAGTATATATACCATAATTTGTTTTTGATTACTTTTAGCCAATGGAAGTACCACATTGATCGATTTACCAAATATCAGTGTTTTGGAATTATTGACAGCATGGGAGCTTTGTTATTTTGACAACTTTTCTTCTTTTACTAGGATTAGGATTTTTAAACTTACAAGCCTATAAATATAATTAAAGTATTAGTTACATCGGTGTCTTGGCATTATTTACAGCATGACAACTTTTCTTCTTTTACTAGGAGAAACCTGACTATATGGATCCACAAAATGTACAAAAAAATTGAAGAAAGTTAAGTACGATGTATTGGAATTTCAGCTCCTTAACCGGCATACTCGAATCTAGTATTAGTCATGCTTACCACATGTATGAGTTGAACTTACAAGAAATCTGATGTAAAGATGCTCGTTAAAATCTGATGTAAAGATGCTCGTTAATATTGTTACTTTATTTTTGTGAAGTTTTAAATTTTATCTTTATTATCTTTATTCATATATAAAGATGCTATTTTGGGATCTTAACATGACTGATCTTTATTCTCATGTTTATTATCTGATCTTGGTTCAAACACTTCAATTGAAGAATTCTTTTTTCATAATGGTAAATGTGGAATTGAAAGTGTAGAAGTTTGTATATCTGTGGAATGCTGAATATGGGGAACTGGGTAACTGCAGTGGGGTAAATGTGGGGAATGGATTTTGACCAGGTCAATGAAGACCGACCTTTTTTTTTCTGTTGCAAAAGCTTAGCAACGTCGATGTTCGTTGCTAAATTAGAACCAGAACCAATAAATTAGAACCGGAACCATAGTTCCGGGTAGGGGTATTCCTGTAATTAGAAACAGCTTAGCAACGACAGACCTTGGTTGTGAATAAGCAAAGTCGCAACGGCACGTTATGTTGCGAATCTCCGTTATTGACCAAGAATCGCAACGGAGCTTATGCCGTTGCGAAAAACTGCAACACCGTGTTTTGAAACGTCAACCTGCCGTTGCGACCCCGGTCAGCAACGTCCATGCTCCGTTGCTAATTCCTAAAAGTGGTGTAGTGATTATTTTCCTTTCGATTCACAAAACAAGTTCATAAATGTACTTCCTTTAAACGAATGAAAAATATTGTTTCCTAGGATGAAATCTTCACCATAACCCATTCACGTAATCATAACAGTATATACAAGATTGTGTCGATGTCATATCTACGAAGTTCAAAAGATAAGCATTATACTTCGTAGTCCAATTCTCTAATACAATGATCATATAAATATGATCATGTCACATCACTAGAGTATTATACAATATGTACAGTATATACAGCTTCACAATTATGTTTTCAATATAGCACGACTTGAAAGATACGTTAGGAATGAAACAGTTCAAGTCAACATTATTAACCTCAAGTGGAAGGATGATGCCTCGTTGTAGTTCGCTACTTCTTCACATTCTTCAGGTCTTCAGACTAATACTTGTATGTCTCAACATTCCTAGAATTTCTAGTCTAACCTAAACGAAGTTGACTCTAGTATATAATCAAGCGACTTTAGATGAGTTTTGACACATTAAAATATGACAACCAAACTTGACATACCAACGCTTGGTGAGTTCAACCGAGCTATGCTCTAACAAAAAACTCTCATTAAATCATTGAAACATCCTTAGAAGACAACAATGTAATCTTACACATACCACTAGCTTCAAGTAATTTTCAAATGATTAATTGATCAATACGAAACCTCCCAAGTTAACATCAAATGATTGTCTCACACAAATCATATAAGATGTTCAAGGTAATTTTCACATGATCATCTAGACTTAATATTTAGTTTCCAACAACGAATTATTTACAACTAAACTCGTCAAGTATATGGTGAAGTAAAGCCAAAGTTAAGAAAGCTTTAAACCTGTATTTTAGAAATATATAACCAGATAAACTCGACTCGAAATTTCTGTATAACACAAAGTCTATATAGCTATACGACTTAGTCTCATTAGAAGATAGAATTGAATATACTTCTGAGCGGTAGATAAGTTTTAGTCTCCACATACCTTTTGTCCACGAAGTTCCTCCAAGCTCTTCAGTAGATCTTCTTCTTCTATTGGTGAACACCATGAAGTCTAATGCTCCACTATACACTTATATCCTAATCTGAGACATAGCTATAAGTAGACTAGAAATCAAGTATATAGTTTTGATCAACTAAACTTGACAAACAAGCTTGAGATAGCAACACTTGCGAGCTCGGCCGAGCAATGCTCTAATAATGTCTTCTTGATTTCCTTGGTTTCTCCAACTCTCCTTGAACTCTTCGTTATTTCAAGTTGCAATGATTGTGAACGTGTTCAACTCAGCATCGTTGTTGTTGAAGAACCGTCCATAGCGATAACAACTTTTTGAAAACAAATATTCTCAATCGTTGTTATACAGAAACATAGTATTATTATCTTCTCTCCAAAGTTCAATTGTATCTCAACTCTGAAGTAATACCACGGTCATATGTTTCTCCCCCTTAATCAATGCTTACATATTTTGTTTAATAGGTAAGACTTATTGCTTAAATGATCCACTCCCCCTTACATAATGATCTGTAAACCATATGTATGTAGTATGAAACTACTAAATACTTATCCCCATTTTTGTCAATAAAATTAACAAAGGTACAAAAATCGCGGGATCATAATGAATACTGATAAGCACGTAAGTGCGACGCATTTTCTCCCATAACTACATTAGTTGGGACTCATTTTATCACTAATATACTTCTTTGTAGGTGTTTTTGGGAAATAAATATTTTTGGAAAAATCAGCTCGAAAAGTTGTTAAAGGCACCCAGGAGAAGAACTGTTATACGGACCCCTATTTTGGATAAGGGGCACCCACCGGATATTCACACCCAAGCACTTTGGATAAGGGGAAACTTCATCCCCTTCGTTTGAATTTCCAGTTTTGGCGGGAAATTGTGTTCATCAACAGCAGAGAATACGGTCGTATTTTGGGGGCGTTTTAGAAGGACTCAATGGCTGAAACTTCATGGGACGTCTTGATTAAGCTTGACAGGAATGGTATGATCAATTTTTTTGGATTAGAATTGGATGGAACTTCAGTTTGGATCACTCAGGGAGTTGCGTGTTTGAAAAGAAAGGAACCCGATATTCTGTTTTGATTTTGGATGACTTCCAGGGAGATTAAAACACTACAATAGATTGGATTGGGCCTGTTGCAGCTGAACAGGACTGGTAAGTTCACCAGAACTGGTAAATTTGGGCTACAACGCCGGAGAGAAGAAATCAGGGAGTACGTGTGCAGGATGAGTTAATCACGGGATTACAGCGTGTTTTTACGTCTGCTACTCGTGTTTGGATATAGTTTGGTCGCTGCAGAAGTGTGAAGGAGTTAAATAAGGAAGATTCAGCACTGGTTGACAGCGTGAGAAGAAAAAAAAAAAAAGGAAAGAAAATATTCTCGTGGCTGGCAACATTAATAAGGATGATCCCAGAGTTATTAGAGTGATTTTGAGGCCCTGTTGAGTTTATATAAAGTTCTGAGGAGTTTTAGAAGGGGATGGAGAGCTAGGGGACGAAATTGGGTGAGAAATCAGATTTGCGGAGCTTGTCTCTGTTGTTGCCATTGAAGGAGAGAACGAAGAACATAAGACGCTTAAAGACAGTCGTTGGGCTACAGTGACTGTGACAGTTTCTTTCTATCGTTCACTGTAACAATTATTTGTAACAATTATAAGTGTTACAAAACCCGGTTATATTATTTTTCTCCCATTTCATTATTGTGAACACCCTTTGAGCAATAAAGATGAATTTTGAGCGTGTTTCGAACATGATGAGCTAGACCCCTACAATGGGTCGACGGAGGAATCCGAATTTCATACATGGGTAAATTTATTTTATTTTTTTTAAGACTTCTGCACTTATTTTAAGTTAATTTATGATTTGAATTAATTAGTTATTATTTTATTTGATGGGTCATGTTTTCTTAAATGTGTTGGTGTCCTATGCTTACAATTTATAAATAATATTTTGAGAATCAACCTTGGCAAAAATAAGAGACTATGTTATTTTATTTATTGAGCGATAATTGCTGAAGAATAAATAATTTAGCCTTATGGAATGAATTCGGTGGAATCCTAGTCCCAATAACTCTCACTTTTATTTATATTATATTTGTATATACTCCCTCCGTCCCACTATTAGATGACCTAGTTCAAGTTTGCACAATTTTTAAGGCAAGGAATGGAATGAGCATTTTTAAGTATTCTTTACAATTATACCCTTATGGATAATAATTTGTAAAATTTAGAAATGATTTATCTCTCAAACTATACCATGGATTTTCGAAAACTTTATATCATTGAAAAGCATTTTAAAACACCTACGCAACGAGTATAAACATGAATATCAAATTATACATATTTCTTATACTACCGATAATCAATCGAAAGGATAATTTTAGAAATATTCCCTTGTTTATGAGATAGGTCAACTAATGATGGGACAAAATTTTAAACTAAATAGGTCATCTAATAGTGGGACGGAGGGAGTATTTATTATTTTCATTAAATCTTTAAATTTAATCTTCACAAGTCTTAGAGTTCGAATCTTATTTACCACTATTTCTAAAATCACATCAAATTTTTGGCGCCGCCGACGCGTAATTGTGTTTAGATTTGTTTTTAGGTTTTATTTTCATTTTTGTTCTTTTTTACGCATTTTGGTATTTTTGTTTGCTTTCAGACTTGGAGCTAAGCTAAAGAAAAAGAGAAGAAGTGCTGAAAAGAAAAGCAAAGCAAAGAAGGAAAGAAAAGATAAAGTCACGGGCTTCTAGAAAGTCACGGGCTTCTAGAAAGAAATGCATAGCGATATTCCGCCATAAGTAATTTGAGCCATCAAACGCTTGCGGTATGGTTATAGAGATTGCACTCCTGTCCATATAGTCAGAATGCTTCAAACACAGACTTATTAGGTCTTAACGTGTATCAACTGAAAACACAGACTGATACCAACTAAAAACACTAGGGTACCAAAATACACCACCAAATTTTTCGTAGGAAATCTGTATGGACAAACTCAACACAACTCCGAGAGTAAAAAATCAATCAAGGAAAGTGCCTAGAGTTATATCTCTCTCTCTTGTTGTTATAACGTCTACATAATGGAATTCGTGAACCTAACTACAAGAAGAGTCTTGGACGTTACGAAAGACAAATGTCCAAGGATCAATCAAGTCCTATCCAACAAACAAGGTCGGACCTCTCTAGTGAGATTCATCAATGCACAACCTGTGATATTTTAATTATAAATATAAACAATATAATGCGGAAAAATAAATAACACATACACCAGAAATTTTGTTAACGAGGAAACCGTAAATGCAGAAAAACCCCAAGACCTAGTCCAGATTGAACACCAAACTGTATTAATCCGCTACAGACACTAACTAATACCAATTAACTTCGGTCTGGAATGTAGTTGAGCGCGAACTCATTATCCCACTGATTCAGGTACAGTCGCGCTCCTTACGCCTCTTGAATCCCAGCAGAACTCCGCGCAATTGATTCCCTTAGAATGAGTCCCACCGAGGTGCTTCAAATCAATTGAAGACTTTAAACCAAATATGCCTTCCACATGTTAAGCTTATAATGGTTTCATGATTTACGATATAAACGGATGATCAGATCAAACGAAATATCCAGGTGATGGAAATCGATAGCAACTTAGACAAAAGTATGGTTATCCTCAAAATCCGGACTTATGCAACCCGATGTGTGACCTATATTATTATTCACCTCACAAGTATAAAACTTGCGGAATCACAAAGTCTGGGACGAAGAGAACTTTGTGATTACTATCTATCTTGATGGTAGGCCTTTGAATGTGTTATATTTATGTGCCTACTTGTTATACCGCAAGTGCACGGCGTCTATCGGAGACGCGGCAAGTACGGGTCGAACCACAGAGACTTGTGGTGCTCTTGTATGATCTAAGGCTTGCTCTAGACTGAGTTTCAAGTGAAATGTAACACAATATTGTTGGTTTTTGGTGTCGATACACGACTGAGGTTGAGTTGTGACAATGAACTAAGGAAATTAAATGGAATGTAACAAATGGGAGGCACCAGGATGGTGAATCCACCCTAGTTCTATGCTAAGGCTAACATACTCCATTCATGTCTTATACCTTCCTTTGAAGGCCTCAGGTGGAGGAATTTTTCAGCAACTATCCTAATTCACTCCTAGTATAACTTGTCTTTTCACAGTACAAATTATCACAAGATCATTAGGTTTGTTGGCTAACTAATTACTCCTAAGTAATTCAAATGTTGTATCTATTTCATTCCTAGTATAATTTGTCTTATCACAGTACAAATTATCACAAATGCAATTGATCCATACAGCATGAAATCACTCTTCTTAATTAAGCACAATAAGACACCAATTTTGACATGAGATCTCAACATAAGAACAGGGGTTTCAACAACACCCTGGCTAAAAACTTAGAACATGATTTAATAACAAGAAATACAAATTAAACCTAAACGATACACTGGCTAGTCCATGCATGACTAAAATCATCTTCTCCCCCTTCTATTTATACATGCACACATACCCCAAAATACAAACCCTAATTCAATTTAAAATAGAAATTAAATGAAAAATAAATCGAACCCATACTCTGATTCGTCTCTCCTCTTGTCTAATCGCTCTGCAACTCCATGCGTGGTTGTTGTGGAAACCCTAGTTCGAACTGCCTCAACCCTAGCTTCTAGGTTGAGAGAAGCTAATGATGGAGAAAGTGTGAACTAGAGAGTGGAGATGGCTGCAGGAGTTGTTGGTGGCTACGGCGGCTGTGGCAGGAGATGGTGGTGATGGGGTAGCTCTGCAAGTGGTCGGGGAAGATAGGAATGGGTTTTGAGAGATTTGTTGAAAGAGAGAAGAGAAGAAAGAGAAAGAAGAAGAAAGGAATGGGGTTGCTCGATAGGGGGTATAGGTGTATGGGTCGCTGCCGTTGTGAGGCGGTGGACAGACAAAAGTTGATGACAAGGCCTCGGCGAGCGTAGGATGTAGCAGCTACGATCCGAACAGGTGAGGGAAGGCTCGAGTAAGGCGGGTGTTGAGCGGGAGCATCAATCGTTGATGTGCTAGGCGGAGCGACCATATGATGCATCTGGGCGAGATCTCAACGGCTCGGGATGAGCGGGTTCGGATCTGGGTCATGGGTAGCTCTATCCCATGTCTTGTAGATGAGTTGCTACTTGTTGGGTTGCAACTCACATTGCTTGCGTTGGGCTTTGGCTTCTGCTCCATAGATGCTTGACTCCAATTCTTCGCTCTTTGGCTCCTCGGTTTCTCAGAGCTTTATTTATTGCCTAAAAACACAAAATTAATTAATACAAATATTTATTCTTGAAAACAAAGAAAACGCAGAATCTGGGATAATATCTGATTTATGAGCACAAAAGATGAGTAAAATGCCAATAAAAAGGTGTATAAATATGCACTATTTGGCACTCATCAAATACCCCCAAACCTGAATTTTACTTGTCCTCAAGTGAAACAGAAATTAAGAAATCCTAACTATACCCCTGTCGCAGTCTCTCGAATGCATTTAGCGTATGCACTAAGCCTTTAAACCCCTAGGTGTCCCTAGTGGACGAGTTGTAGTCTCGTGAGGGTTTACAAGAGGTGTACCCACAAAACCTTCTCCAACTTCAGAGTGTAAAAGAGTCTCAAGCATCCAAGAAGCTATGAGGACATGGAGTTTTTGCATGCTAGTAACAGTTAGAACTACCAAAGAACGCATTCTCATCCTTAAGTCTTTGAGCGAGAAGTAACCATACCATATGAAAGAATTCGGATTCGATTGTGATCATAAGCCTCGACTTCTGCCTCACCATTAGGGTTTTATGATAATTGCACTCAAAAAGATCGCTTTTTTAGTCTCTCATGTGTGCAGGCAGGAGTAAGGAGAGAAATCCTGCACACGTTGTAGGTAAGAAGGATAACCTTCCGAAATAAAATGGAGACTCCACGAAGTGTGGACAAAAAGAATCTTTTTCTGATGATCTCTAAGAAAGGAAATCAACCATTAGCAAGGGGTGGGAATACTCACTCACTTCTCACCCGATCGGCAATTAATATCACTCTCTCATAAGAACCATAGAAACGTCTTCAATCTTCGGTCTTCGATTGTTGATGACGAACTTCTAAACTTCACAAAACTTGACAATTTTTTAACTTTTCTACTCAATTTCCTTGTTGTTTGGATTTTTCTTTTTAAACTCTTCTTTACCATGGTGGTAGCAAAAATAAACTACAATATTTTTATTTTTATTTTATTTTTATTTTTTTTATTTTTTTTATTTTTTTTATTTTTTGACTTACAAAAAGTGAAAATAAAATACAAATAATGAAACAACTAACTCCATGGACAAAGGACTTTGTCACTCAATTTTTCCACAACTTGTATTGTCTTGATTTTATAAATTTTATTAATTCTCATCCTATTTTCTTTTCTTTGTTTTGTTGCATATAAACCTTGGACTATCTCAACTTTTCTTTCAATATTCTGATGTTGTTCCGTTTGTTGACGATGATGTGTTTCTATGGGTCTTGCTAATTGAGAGAGAGAGGGATGCTAACGGCAAATCGGTATTAGAAGGAGTTTTCATCTTTAGACGTCACCCTCATGATTGACAAAAACTAGTACTCAAGAGATCAAAAGTAGTGCTGAAATTGGTGTGAAGTTGGGTAGCTCACCATTCCTACCCGGAATTGATGTACGGTGACACACACTCTAATAGCTTTTCTAGAAAGTTGCAAAAATTTGAAGGTTGGTGCCTCACTTGATGTAAAATGGGTAGTCTCCACTATGGGTGATCACAATTCTACTACCGAATATCTAAACAGCACCTAATTCGCCCTCCGGTATGGTTAAATCCAACTTTAACGCTCTAATCAACTAAGAAACCCGATTGTGTTTTCCGATACTTCCAAGTTCTGTTATTTCGGTCAGATTCTCTATGTAAACATAGCTAGAAGCATGCTAGTGACTCTAAAATCTCTAAAAGTTGGAGTTTTTTTTTTTTTTTTTTTGAAAATAAAAGATTAAAAAGACTAAAAACTCTATATGCAAATGCACCCCCAAACCTAAATCAAACATTGTCCTCAATGTGTCACAGATAGGAAAAATTTAAACAAGTCACGTACCACGAGAACTATCTTTGATAAGAGAAAAGGGAAGAGATTACCTGAGGATGTCGGCAGGGAGAAAGGTTGAGCTTCATTCGTTAAGGCTAGACTCCAACATTCTCAGTGGAGATCATATCAGATTAGCACAATATATGCACAAGAAGACTCAACCGATTCACGAAAAGAAAAATTTAACAAGTCCTACAAAAATTTACAATGAAAATTCACCATAAACCAACAGTCTAAAGAGTTGAGGATCAACCCAATAGAAAATATATACACACATTAATGACCTTACACAGATATAACATGAGAGTGCAAGTAAGGCTGCAGATGTGAAGGAGTTTCCCCCAAACCTAAACTTGTGAACAGGTGTGTTTGTGAGAACAAAATCTTGCAATTTTAAAGGTACATCATGCAAAAGGTCTAACTCGAAATGAGTTTTGCTAATTACAGGCAGACATACACATTCCAACTGTGGTTCCTTAAAAGTGTTATACTTTGATGCAAAATAGTCCAAGAGGACTTGGGAAGCACAAAGCTCTAAGCCTAAGTTAGGCATTTTCAGAAAAGTTGGTTTTGCAATTTCGTGACAAACTACACCTAGGTTGGGTGGAGGAGTTTCAATTTGTGACTTAGGAGAGAGGTTAGGTACATCTAAATTATGTTCATTTATAAAATCATTTGCACCATCACACACTTTCCTAAAGTCAGAAGAGGGTAAATCATGTTCACCAGCATAGAACAATTCATCAATCACCATGTCATAATCATCAGAGCAGGCAACATATTGTGATATGGGCAGGGAATTAGACACAACAATAATATCATGATCCAAAAGAACATTAGTGTCAACAGAAGATTCATCCTGTCCTAAGTCACAAACAAGTTGTGAAGCATGCTCACATTTACTGAAGAATTTCACAAAACTAAGCTCATAGTTAAGATCACATGTATGAATGTTAGAAGAAGTTTCATTCATAGGGTTCACGTAAGAGACGCCTAACGTCTTCGAACCAAAAGATTCCATCATATTTTCAGCATGCACATGCTCTTCTAACATATCATATATTCATCATCATCATCATCATAGAAATGCATTTCCTTATTAAAAATCATAGTATTTCTAGTCCCGTCATTTAAAACAGGTTCATATGCAATATCAATTGCACGAGTAAGACTAGGCATACTATTTTCATAATTGACTTCATTATGGGTGATAAACATTTCATTTTGAAAGTCCTCCCTTTCCTCATTTAGTGCATCACAGATTTGACTCAATTTGAGTTCTAAACTCGCAAACCTTTGGTCGTTGACTTTTGATATTGCTCAAGGTTTTGAATCAATTCTAGAATTTCATCATGTTGTTCAATGAAAGGAGAGTTTTCAACAAAGAGTAGGAAATTCATAATCAATGCTATATGGTTTATCATGCAATACACTCCTAGCATTATTTTGTTCGATGAGTCCGAGATTTTCCTTCCAGTATTGATAAGTACAAAATTGTTCAACCTCCCACCTGTGGTGGATGATGTATGTGATCATAATGATTAGGGTATGTGAGATCAAGGCCCCGAGAAGGCTCATAAAATTCCCTAAAATCACTATGGTATGTGGGGAGTTCATATTGTGAAGCATGCCCGTAAGCAAGCTCTCTAAGGGATTTGTTTGTATCCCCGATTGCAGACCAAAGTCCTGACATGATTTAGTACTCAAATTGAACTCAAAGCCCAGTTGAAGTGGACTAAGTTTGGTTTTAGTGGGATTGGTTTGGTTTATTGGGTTTCATTTGGTTTGTTGGGTTTTGGTTCGTTGTGGGCTTGTTGTTTGGTTTTTGTGGGAAGCCCAGTAGTTGTGTGCAACGCCTAAGTTGCTGAAGAAACACAGCCCAAAGGTTATGGGAAGTGAGCTTAGTTATGTGTACAGCCCAACTGCTCAGCTGAAGTGGGCTGAAAATTGGCAGAATGCAAATCCCAGTGGGTGGGCTTCAGTTTTGTGCAGACAGCCCAACAGCTCAGCTGATATGGGCTTGGCTGTTTAAGGGTTCAGCCCAGGTGAAAGGGTTCAGGTTATGTTTAGCCCAGTGTTTGAGGGCTTCAGCTGTTTGTGCAAAGCCCAACAGTTGTGAGCTTCAGTTTAGGCTGGCAAGTTAGCAGCCCAGGTTGAATGAATGCACAGGCCAGTAGTTTATGCAAGGCCTAGTGGGTGTGCAGCAGCAGAAATAGCACAACTCACCTAAATTGTCACCCCATTCATATACAGCACAGGATCAAGTGCAGCCCAGAGCACAGGACAACAATAGCAAGCTTTATGTTCAGCACAGCATAGCACAGATTGGCTAGTGCTAGGTTATGTGGTTACAACTAACCTAGGCTAACCAGGCAGCACAAGCTCAACAAGCCAGGGGCTGGGAGTCATGCGCAGGCGATGGGAGCTAAGGGCAGAAGGGGTATGCTCAGGTTTGCAGCTATAACCACTCGGTTTTCCAAGTTGTGACTCAAACTTGTAGCTTCAACTCACAGCTGCAGGGGCTGGAGTTGTGCTCAGGGTGGTGAAAGAACACACACAACTTGTGTAGGGCAGGTTTAAGCCCAATGTGCTTAGAGCAACACAGCAGCACACAGACGGGGTAGCCTATCAACACGGGAGACTAATTCTCCAAAATATCACAATATCGGGCAAAGACAAAGACAAAGACAATTTAGCAAAGGCTCAGCCACAGGGTCAAGTGGAGTTAAGCTCATACAAGCATGTACCCCAGGGGTACAGGCTTGGTTTCTACAGGCTATGCTCAAGGGTGGCAGGGCAATAAAAGTACTCCGCTAATGTGGTTTCTGATTCGAGTCTAGCACAAATTCAACAAAGCAAATGAAAATAGCTTTCATACACGAGGTCAAAGCATTCACAGATGCAAAAGAGCATGCTCGGGGTTGATAACAATTTGGCTTAAACTTGCAGCTCAGTGGCTGGATTTGAACACATGGGTTGCAGGGCATACGTGGCATACGGGGAAGTTTAGGCTTACCTCAAGAACCGGGCTTTCCCTTGGGTTGGCTCGGCTTTGCCACTTGCACTGCTAGCTCAACAAGCAAATTTCAGTCCTCAATGTTATACAATAAGCAACGAGAGCTATTGTGCTACAATGACAGAGCTAAGCTCCGAGCAAAGCACTCGAGTTCGGGGCTATGCTACGTGGAACAATGTCAAACTCAGTTCTCAGTGCTACAGGGTATGCACTGAGAGTATCTTGGACTGAGAACTGAGCAATGAACAATGAATGAACAAAATGCAAATGCAATGAGCTAAAACTAAGAAGGGAAAAGAAAAACAAGAAAGTTACAGCTAAATTATGCTATAATGCAAGTGCAAATAAGTAAGATGGTATGACTACAATGCAACAGATGGCAGGAAGATGCTAAGGACAGCACAAGTTATGACTACAATGCACACTAAGTTAACAGATGGTATGACTGCAATGCACACTAAGTTATGCTAATGATGCAGGGTATAAAACAAATATTTGAATAATTGAGTTACACTACAAAGACAAAAAGTTAAGTTCTGAGACAATGAACTAAATGCAATGAATCGAAACTAAGTTACACTATGAAAAGCTAAGTTACACTATGATGCAAATGCATATATACGGGGGTAGTAAAGAAAACAAAGTGAAGCGAGCCAATGAACACGGGGGCACGCGCCAAGTCCCCGACTTGTGGCGCCAAAAACTAGGTAGGCCTTGGAATGTGTATATTTTTATGACCTACTTGTTATACCGCAAGTGCACGGCGTCTATCGGAGACGCGGCAAGTACGGGTCGAACCACAGAGACTTGTGGTGCTCTTGTATGATCTAAGGCTTGCTCTAGACTGAGTTTCAAGTGAAATGTAACACAATATTGTTGGTTTTTGGTGTCGATACACGACCGAGGTTGAGTTGTGACAATGAACTAAGGAAATTAAATGGAATGTAACAAATGGGAGGCACCGGGATGGTGAATCCACCCTAGTTCTATGCTAAGGCTAACATACTCCATTCATGTCTTATACCTTCCTTTGAAGGCCTTAGGTGGAGGAATTTTTCAGCAACTATCCTAATTCACTCCTAGTATAACTTGTCTTTTCACAAAGACAAATTATCACAAGCTCATTAGGTTTGTTGGCTAACTAATTACTCCTAAGTAATTCAACTGTTGTCTCTATTTCATTCCTAGTATAATTTGTCTTATCACAGTACAAATTATCACAAATGCAATTGATCCATACAGCATGAAATCACTCTTCTTAATTAAGCACAATAAGACACCAATTTTGACATGAGATCTCAACATAAGAACAGGGGTTTCAACAACACCCTGGCTAAAAACTTAGAACATGATTTAATAACAAGAAATACAAATTAAACCTAAACGATACACTGGCTAGTCCAGGCATGACTAAAATCATCTTCCCCCCCTTCTATTTATACATGCACACATACCCCAAAATACAAACCCTAATTCAATTTAAAATAGAAATTAAATGAAAAATAAATCGAACCCATACTCTGATTCGTCTCTCCTCTTGTCTAATCGCTATTGCAACTCCATGCGTGGTTGTTGTGGAAACCCTAGTTCGAATCTGCCTCAACCCTAGCTTCTAGGTTGAGAGAAGCTAATGATGGAGAAAGTGTGAACTAGAGAGTGGAGATGGGCTGCAGGAGTTGTTGGTGGCTACGGCGGGTTTGTGGTAGGAGATGGTGGTGATGGGGTAGCTCTGCAAGTGGTCGGGGAAGATAGGAATGGGTTTTGCAGAGCTGTTGAAAGAGAGAAGAGAAGAAAGAGAAAGAAGAAGAAAGGAATGGGGTTGCTCGATAGGGGGTATAGGTGTATGGGTCGCTTCGTTGTGAGGCAGGGACAGCAAAAGTTGATGACAAGGCCTCAGCGAGCGTAGGATGTAGCAGCTACGATCTGAACGGCTGAGGGAAGGCTCAGAGTAAACTGGTGTTGAGCGGGAGCATCAATCGTTGATGTGCTAGGCGGAGCGACCATATGATGCATCTGGGCGAGATCTCAACGGCTCGGGATGAGCGGGTTCGGATCTGGGTCATGGGTAGCTCTAGCCCATGTCTTGTAGATGAGTTGCTACTTGTTGGGTTGCAACTGTTGCGCGCGCGGGCTTTGGCTTTCTGCTCCATAGATGCTTGACTCCAATTCTTCGCTCTTTGGCTCCTCAGTTTCTCCGAGCTTTATTTATTGCCTAAAAACACAAAATTAATTAATACAAATATTTATTCTTGAAAACAAAGAAAACGTTAACTGGGATAATATCTGATTTATGAGCACAAAAGATGAGTAAAATGCCAATAAAAAGGTGTATAAATATGCACTATTCGCCAAAAACTTGGTAGGCCTTTGAATGTGTTATATTTATGTGCCTACTTGTTATACCGCAAGTGCACGGCGTCTATCGGAGACGCGGCAAGTACGGGTCGAACCACAGAGACTTGTGGTGCTCTTGTATGATCTAAGGCTTGCTCTAGACTGAGGTTCAAGTGAAATGTAACACAATATTGTTGGTTTTTGGTGTCGATACACGACTGAGGTTGAGTTGTGACAATGAACTAAGGAAATTAAATGGAATGTAACAAATGGGAGGCACCAGGATGGTGAATCCACCCTAGTTCTATGCTAAGGCTAACATACTCCATTCATGTCTTATACCTTCCTTTGAAGGCCTCAGGTGGAGGAATTTTTCAGCAACTATCCTAATTCACTCCTAGTATAACTTGTCTTTTCACAAGACAAATTATCACAAGCTCATTAGGTTTGTTGGCTAACTAATTACTCCTAAGTAATTCAACCGTTGTCTCTATTTCATTCCTAGTATAATTTGTCTTATCACAAGTACAAATTATCACAAATGCAATTGATCCATACAAAGCATGAAATCACTCTTCTTAATTAAGCACAATAAGACACCAATTTTGACATGAGATCTCAACATAAGAACAGGGGTTTCAACAACACCCTGGCTAAAAACTTAGAACATGATTTAATAACAAGAAATACAAATTAAACCTAAACGATACACTGGCTAGTCCAGGCATGACTAAAATCATCTTCTCCCCCTTCTATTTATACATGCACACATACCCCAAAATACAAACCCTAATTCAATTTAAAATAGAAATTAAATGAAAAATAAATCGAACCCATACTCTGATTCGTCTCTCCTCTTGTCTAATCGCTCTGCAACTCCATGCGTGGTTGTTGTGGAAACCCTAGTTCGAACTGCCTCAACCCTAGCTTCTAGGTTGAGAGAAGCTAATGATGGAGAAAGTGTGAACTAGAGAGTGGAGATGGCTGCAGGGAGTTGTTGGTGGCTACGGCGGGCTGTGGCGGAGATGGTGGTGATGGGGTAGCTCTGCAAGTGGTCGGGGAAGATAGGAATGGGTTTTGCAGAGCTGTTGAAAGAGAGAAGAGAAGAAAGAGAAAGAAGAAGAAAGGAATGGGGTTGCTCGATAGGGGGTATAGGTGTATGGGTCGCTTCGTTGTGAGGCAGGGACAGCAAAAGTTGATGAGAAGGCCTCAGCGAGCGTAGGATGTAGCAAACTACGATCCGAACGGCCGAGGGAAGGCTCGAGTAAGGCCGGTGTTGAGCGGGAGCATCAATCGTTGATGTGCTAGGCGGAGCGACCATATGATGCATCTGGGCGAGATCTCAACGGCTCGGGATGAGCGGGTTCGGATCTGGGTCATGGGTAGCTCTAGCCCATGTCTTGTAGATGAGTTGCTACTTGTTGGGTTGCAACATTGCTGCGCATGTGGCTTTGGCTTTCTGCTCCATAGATGCTTGACTCCAATTCTTCGCTCTTTGGCTCCTCGGTTTCTCCGAGCTTTATTTATTGCCTAAAAACACAAAATTAATTAATACAAATATTTATTCTTGAAAACAAAGAAAACGCAGAATCTGGGATAATATCTGATTTATGAGCACAAAAGATGAGTAAAATGCCAATAAAAAGGTGTATAAATATGCACTATTCGCCAAAAACTTGGTAGGCCTTTGAATGTGTTATATTTATGTGCCTACTTGTTATACCGCAAGTGCACGGCGTCTATCGGAGACGCGGCAAGTACGGGTCGAACCACGAGAGACTTGTGGTGCTCTTGTATGATCTAAGGCTTGCTCTAGATCGAGGTTCAAGTGAAATGTAACACAATATTGTTGGTTTTTGGTGTCGATACACGACCGAGGTTGAGTTGTGACAATGAACTAAGGAAATTAAATGGAATGTAACAAATGGGAGGCACCCGGGATGGTGAATCCACCCTAGTTCTATGCTAAGGCTAACATACTCCATTCATGTCTTATACCTTCCTTTGAAGGCCTCGGGTGGAGGAATTTTTCAAGAACTATCCTAATTCACTCCTAGTATAACTTGTCTTTTCACAAGTACAAATTATCACAAGCTCATTAGGTTTGTTGGCTAACTAATTACTCCTAAGTAATTCAACTGTTGTCTCTATTTCATTCCTAGTATAATTTGTCTTATCACAAGACAAATTATCACAAATGCAATTGATCCATACAGCATGAAATCACTCTTCTTAATTAAGCACAATAAGACACCAATTTTGACATGAGATCTCAACATAAGAACAGGGGTTTCAACAACACCCTGGCTAAAAACTTAGAACATGATTTAATAACAAGAAATACAAATTAAACCTAAACGATACACTGGCTAGTCCATGCATGACTAAAATCATCTTCTCCCCATTCTATTTATACATGCACACATACCCCAAAATACAAACCCTAATTCAATTTAAAATAGAAATTAAATGAAAAATAAATCGAACCCATACTCTGATTCGTCTCTCCTCTTGTCTAATCGCTCCGCAACTCCATGCGTGGTTGTTGTGGAAACCCTAGTTCGAAATGCCTCAACCCTAGCTTCTAGGTTGAGAGAAGCTAATGATGGAGAAAGTGTGAACTAGAGAGTGGAGATGGCTGCGGGGAGTTGTTGGTGGCTACGGCGGCTGTGGCAGGAGATGGTGGTGATGGGGTAGCTCTGCAAGTGGTCGGGGAAGATAGGAATGGGTTTTGCAGAGCTGTTGAAAGAGAGAAGAGAAGAAAGAGAAAGAAGAAGAAAGGAATGGGGTTGCTCGATAGGGGGTATAGGTGTATGGGTCGCTTCGTTGTGAGGCAGGGACAGCAAAAGTTGATGAGAAGGCCTCAGCGAGCGTAGGATGTAGCAGACTACGATCCGAACAGGCCGAGGGAAGGCTCGAGAGTGGCGGTGTTGAGCGGGAGCATCAATCGTTGATGTGCTAGGCGGAGCGACCATATGATGCATCCGGGCGAGATCTCAACGGCTCGGGATGAGCGGGTTCGGATCCGGGTCATGGGTAGCTCTAGCCCATGTCTTGTAGATGAGTTGCTACTTGTTGGGTTGCAAATCCATTGCCTTGTGTGGCTTTGGCTTTCTGCTCCATAGATGCTTGACTCCAATTCTTCGCTCTTTGGCTCCTCAGTTTCTCCGAGCTTTATTTATTGCCTAAAAACACAAAATTAATTAATACAAATATTTATTCTTGAAAACAAAGAAAACGCAGAATCTGGGATAATATCTGATTTATGAGCACAAAAGATGAGTAAAATGCCAATAAAAAGGTGTATAAATATGCACTATTCGCTAAAAACTTGGTAGGCCTTTGAATGTGTTATATTTATGTGCCTACTTGTTATACCGCAAGTGCACGGCGTCTATCGGAGACGCGGCAAGTACGGGTCGAACCACAGAGACTTGTGGTGCTCTTGTATGATCTAAGGCTTGCTCTAGACTGAGGTTCAAGTGAAATGTAACACAATATTGTTGGTTTTTGGTGTCGATACACGACTGAGGTTGAGTTGTGACAATGAACTAAGGAAATTAAATGGAATGTAACAAATGGGAGGCACCAGGATGGTGAATCCACCCTAGTTCTATGCTAAGGCTAACATACTCCATTCATGTCTTATACCTTCCTTTGAAGGCCTCAGGTGGAGGAATTTTTCAGCAACTATCCTAATTCACTCCTAGTATAACTTGTCTTTTCACAGTACAAATTATCACAAGCTCATTAGGTTTGTTGGCTAACTAATTACTCCTAAGTAATTCAACTGTTGTCTCTATTTCATTCCTAGTATAATTTGTCTTATCACAGTACAAATTATCACAAATGCAATTGATCCATACAGCATGAAATCACTCTTCTTAATTAAGCACAATAAGACACCAATTTTGACATGAGATCTCAACATAAGAACAGGGGTTTCAACAACACCCTGGCTAAAAACTTAGAACATGATTTAATAACAAGAAATACAAATTAAACCTAAACGATACACTGGCTAGTCCATGCATGACTAAAATCATCTTCTCCCCCTTCTATTTATACATGCACACATACCCCAAAATACAAACCCTAATTCAATTTAAAATAGAAATTAAATGAAAAATAAATTGAACCCATACTCGATTCGTCTCTCCTCTTGTCTAATCGCTCTGCAACTCCATGCGTGGTTGTTGTGGAAACCCTAGTTCGAATGCCTCAACCCTAGCTTCTAGGTTGAGAGAAGCTAATGATGGAGAAAGTGTGAACTAGAGAGTGGAGATGGTCTGCAGAGTTGTTGGTGGCTACGGCCATTTGTGGGCGGGGGAGATGGTGGTGATGGGGTAGCTCGCAAGTGGTCGGGAAGATAGGAATGGGTTTTGCAGAGCTGTTGAAAGAGAGAAGAGAAGAAAGAGAAAGAAGAAGAAAGGAATGGGGTTGCTCGATAGGGGGTATAGGTGTATGGTCGCTTCGTTGTGAGGCGGGGGACAAAAGTTGATGAGAAGGCCTCGGCGAGCGTAGGATGTAGCGGCCTACGATCCGAACGGCCGAGGGAAGGCTCGTGAGTAAACTGGTGTTGAGCGGGAGCATCAATCGTTGATGTGCTAGGCGGAGCGACCATATGATGCATCTGGGCGAGATCTCAACGGCTCGGGATGAGCGGGTTCGGATCTGGGTCATGGGTAGCTCTAGCCCATGTCTTGTAGATGAGTTGCTACTTGTTGGGTTGCAACTGTTGCGCGCGCGGGCTTTGGCTTTCTGCTCCATAGATGCTTGACTCCAATTCTTCGCTCTTTGGCTCCTCAGTTTCTCCGAGCTTTATTTATTGCCTAAAAACACAAAATTAATTAATACAAATATTTATTCTTGAAAACAAAGAAAACGCAGAATCTGGGATAATATCTGATTTATGAGCACAAAAGATGAGTAAAATTCCAATAAAAAGGTGTATAAATATGCACTATTTGGCACTCATCACTTGATTAATGGAGCAAGGCTCTACACACAATCAAGATCAGGATACCCAAGTTATCAAGATAAAGGATAAATGGACCTGGCTTCAGAAATCCCAATGAAGTTTTTGTAGTCGCTAAACCCTAAAAGGGTTTCTTGAGAGGACGACTCTAGATACAACTAGGAAACACCAAAAAGTAATGTCAGGATTCAAAGATCCTAGTTGCCAAGAGTTCTCCTTGTATAGACTTCAACGCCTAGGTTGCTTTAGGTTTAAGATAAGATAGCTTTGGAGCCAAGCAAACAATATTGACGGTTAGATGAAAGTTTTGAATCTTACTCACATATACAATATATACATTATGGTTAGGTAAACCGTAACCGAATTGTGTATAAAGAGTATTTTCAACATGGTTAGCCGAAACTAGCCGATTTGAACTTAAATGTTTAATACTCATTTTCATCTTTACAAAGACATAATCTAGAGTCACAATTATGTGACCAAATGAGTCTAGAGTTAATTAGATAATTGATCAAATGCAAATCATCTTATAGAAATAATTTAATCGCAATTGAATCAAAATCGACATAGTTTGTAAATGTACAAGGTACAAATACTTGAACCGTTCGTGAGTCGGCTGAGTCACAGTACGCAGACTGTTTTGAAAACTTATATAAATTACCGAGTTCCAGAGTCTACAGAACTTCTCAGTTCACGTACCGGTTTGCAACTTTGAATCAACTCAAAGTTCCGGAGTCGACAGAACTTTTCAGTTCACGTACCGGTCTGCAAACTAAAGACTTACACCGGTTCCGGTGTTCACAAAATATTTCAGTTTGCGTACCGGTTTGGGTACTAAACTGGTTCTAAAACATAAAACTATATCATCTCGCATACCGGTTTGATATTTTAACCCGGTTCCCTTACCACAGTTCCAAAATGGTTTGTATACGAATATGCATACCTATCCAGATCACGAAACAATTAGATTTTCCCCTGATATGCATACGAGTATACTTATCACACAAATCTAAAAGTCGATATATATATACTTTGTTACGTGTACGAATACATGTATTATGGTTTCAGACATATAACAGTTTTCTCAGTTTGTAAGACTGATAACACTATCTTGTATTTCGAATATAGTAGTTCCATATTTCTCTAATTCAATTCGAAACATTTCTGAATAATATCAATGACACATATCACTGTTCCAAGCTATTTTCGAATGATGAACTTGAATCATGATTTGGTTTCGAACAATAAATTGTTCACCACCGAAGTTTGATCAAGTATGAATTAATGTTCATTAATCTTAGTCATTATATTTCGAGAATTTCGTAAACTAAATAATTAGTTCTCGACTCGAAATTCTTGTCTATGCAAGCTAGTCTAATTAGTTATGCGACAATCGTCTCAAGGATATAAAAGTGAATATAACTTGAGAAATAGGAGACCTTTTGTTGATGAAGTTCTTTAAAATCTTTGGTTGATCTTCGCCTTCAAACGGTAGAACGCAAGTGATGACTGGCTCATTTCCCAACTCCACTATCCTAGACCGAGACTTAACTAATTGTAGACTATAAATCAAGATACAGTTTTGACAACTAAATTTGACAACAAGCTTGATATGGTGATGAGTGCCAAATATTGCATATTTTTATACCTTTTTATTGGCAATTAACTCATCTTTTGTGCTTTAAAATCATATATTATTCCAAATTCTGTGTTTTCATTGTTTTCAAGAATAAATTCTTGTACTAATTAATTTTGTGTTTTTGGGTAGTAAAATAAAGCTTGGATGAATTAAGGAGCAAAAAAACCAGAGTATTGGTGACAACGGGAGAGAGACAACAAAGACTCGCGCTAGAAGGCAGTGAAGAATGTCTTTTGCACCTCTTCTGAAAGTGAAGAATGTTGTTTGCAAGACTCAAAACCAGGTGTTGGCTTGAGATATTATCTTTGAAGAAGATTTGGGCCCAGAAGAAGATCTTCCAAGAGATAAAACCCAAGATCCAATACCCAAACCCGTTCCATCATGAGCCATCAGATTTGTTATAGCCACTAAGCATCCAACGATATCTGCATGCAGTACATCAACGTTCGCTACTCCCGACTCACACCCTAGCACATATCATTTCTTCCCTTAGTCGAGCAAAAACCAAACACACCTTCATTGCGTTTTCTTCTTCTCTCCTAACCCTGCAGAGCTTCCATTTCACCTCCATCAATCAACTCCATCCACGATAATCTCTGAGGTCAGCCACTCTATCAGCCAACCTAAGCAATTAGACTCTTAGTCTCTATCTCTCTCAACCTTATCTTTTCTCTTGCCAAGAACGGTAACCCTAAAAGCTAGGATCGAGAGAGAGATAAGGCTAGGCTGTAACAACCCTACTTCCCACATAATCCCGGCCGATGATTTATGTAGAAAATATGTCATTAATTTCATGTGTAACGTACGCAACCGCAAGAAATTATGGGATAATGTCCCATTATACAATTTGTATGCAGAAGGGAAATTTTTACTATAAAGATACAAAAATTACAATGGTTTTCAAGTTCATAGGAAGCATAATTACTTGCCTACGGTTTCAAATTCCAACCATAAATTACTAAAAAAACAAATATCCCTACTGCCTTAACAACTATAGTTCATAAAAATATAAAGCAAATAAGTGTAAATATCCACCCCAGCTATATGTCTTCCAAATATCCATCGGAACTGAAAATAAACAAACTCTTACACGATCTCTAGTAACACCTGAAAAAAATGTCAACGGGAGTTAAACTCCAAGCAAGTTCACTCGATCACCGAGGCATGGAGAAATATAAAAATGATATACAAATACAACGTAAGACAATCATGTCACAAGGAAATAAAATAATAAGCTACTAGTTATAAGTAGAGCAACCACCCTATTAAGAATCTGAAATTTTCCCCTAACTCAACAACCATTAATTGTCAGTACGGACCAAAACTCTTACATTTCAAACCTTTGTCATAGTGCTATATCGGGACATATCCGCAATAACACTACACCGTATTCGGAACATATCCGCAACGAATCGTTCAAAAATGCATACATATGTGTATACAATTATACCCGGGAACACATTCCCCATCTCAAATATCCTTTTCTGGAATGAGATAAAAGATCACCGGTTTAAAGACCTACATAAAGCCTCTAGGCATACGAAATACCATCCGTGATTCAAAAGATTTTTATCCTGTCAACATCAAGACTGTCAATACTACACAAAACCTAGTCATCAAGGTATAGACTACAAAAACACTCATGTCAGTCAACACCCAATACAGAATTCTCATAGTAGCATTAATCTACAGGGAAATTTGCTAAAAACAAATTCTAACCACCAAACAAGGAACACACGCTAAATGAGTTTCTTGCACCATTAGGTAAGTGGTAGGCCTTTAAATGTGTTTAGATTTTATGCCTACTTGTTATAACCGCAAGTGCACGGTGTCTAGTTTGTAAGACGGGGCAAGTACGAGTCGAACCACGAGACTTGTGGTCTTGTGTGTGATCAAAGGCTTGCTAGATCGAGTTCGGAGAATTGTAACACAATATTGGTTGTTGTCGATCGACTGAGATGAAGTTATGACAATGAAATAAATGTAATACAACAAAGTGAGAATAAATGGGTGCTGGGATTATCAAATCCACCTCTAAATCATGTTGTGTGTCAACTAGTTGGAGTATTCTTGTTCTGTGGGGACAAGGGTAGTTTGTCAATTCTACCACCTATCTAAGGAGTTTCTCCTAGTGATTCTTCAATTAACACTAAGGTACTAACCTAGAGCACTAGTTGTCTAATTAAGCACAACTAGTCAAGAGAATTAGCAATAATGATTGAAGCAAGAGTGAAACACACTCAACACAGATATAACCTAACTACAATGTATACTTGGCATGCATTGTGAGAGAAAAGCATTGAGGTGTTAGAATTGAAGTTATACGATAAAATTAAGCACTCAAGACAACTCAAACACGGTTGAAATCATAACATGGATTTAGGGTTTTCACTTTGAAACCCTAGCAAATAATTTAGAACATGATAAACAACAATTAACTCTAAATTAACTCTAAATTGGTGCTACAGCTAGCCTGTGCATGCTTTCTAACACCCACAGTTCTTCTATTTATACATCCCCAAATACCAAACCCTAAATTCACTTTAAATTGAAAAGATAAATTAAAATACACTCTCACCCACGTCTCGAATCGTGCTCTCCTCTTGTCAATTTGTCTCGACCTCCGAATCGACCATGCATGGGGGTTTGGGAAACCCTAACCCTAATTATCTCTAACCTAGCTTCTAGGTTGATGAGAAGCTATGAAGGAGATAATTGAGAGAGAGAGTGGCGGAGAAGGAGCTAGTGGTGATTGCGACAGAAGAAGGAGTGGTGGTGGTGATGATGGCTCTGCATCAGGCGTGGGAAGAGAAGAGGGAGGTAAGGGTTTTGCGCAGAGGGTTGCTCGAGAGAAGAAAGAGAAGATGGAAGTGAAACTAGTTTTGCTCGAATGGGTATAGGGTTAGGCGGTTTTCTTTGTGGAGCGGAGGCATCGAGGGTTGATGGAAGAGACGGAGCGACCAGGTAGGATCTAGGGTGAGAGAAATCTCACGGCTGAGGATGATGTGCGGTTGCGGTGCTGAGCGGGAGTATCAAGCGAAGATGTGTAGGAGCTGGAGCAAGCGTTGGATGATGAGATAACAATCTCAACGGTTCAGGGTGAACGGGCTCGGATCCGGGCTATGGGCCGGGTCTTGGATAGCTTGGGCCCATGTCTTGTAGATGGGTTGCTCCTTGTTGGGTTAAGAACCGTTTGCGCGCACGGCTTTGGCTTTCTGCTCCATAGACGCATGACTCCAATTCTTCACTCTTTTGGATCCTCAATTCCTCCGAACTTTATTCATTACCTAAAAACACAAAATTAATTAATACAAATATTTATTCTTGAAAACAAATAAAATACGAATGGGATAAATCTCGATTTCTGAGCACAAAAGATGAGTAAAATGCCAATAAATAGATGTATAAATATGCAATATTTGGCACTCATCAAATACCCCAAACCTGAATTTTACTTGTCCTCAAGTGAAACAAATTAACAAATCCTAACTATACCCCTGTCGCAGTCTCTCGAATGCATTTAGCGTATGCACTAAGCCTTTAAACCCCTAGGTGTCCCTAGTGGACGAGTTGTAGTCTCGTGAGGGTTTACCGGAGGTGTACCCACAAAACCTTCTCCAACTTCGAGTGTAAAAAGAGTCTCAAGCATCCAAGGAGCTATGAGGACATAGAGTTTCGCATGCTAGTAATGAAGTTAGAACTACCAAAGAACGCATTCTCATCCTTAAGTGCTTTGAGCGAGAAGTAACCATACCATATGAAAGAATTCGGATTCGATTGTGATCATAAGCCTCGACTTCTGTCTCACCATTAGGTTTTATGATAATTGCACTCAAAAAGATCGCTTTTTAGTCTCTCATGTGTGCGAGCGGGAATAAAGAGAGAAATCCCGCACACGTTGTATGTAAGAAGGATAACCTTCCGAAATAATATCCGGAGACTCCACGTATGTGGACAAAAAGAATCTTTTTCGATGATCTCTAAGAAAGGAAATCAACCATTAGCAAGGGTGGGAGTACTCACTTACCTTCTCACCCGATCGGCAATTAATATCACTCTCTCGGCATTCATAGAAACGTCTTCAATCTTCGGTCTTCAAATGTTGATGATGAACTTGAACTTTACAAAAACTTGACAAACACAATTATTATTTTTTTATTTTAATTTTTTTTTAATTTTTTTTTTTTTAGCAAGTTAAAAGACTAAAAACTCTATATGCAAATGCACCCCCAAACCTAAATCAAACATTGTCCTCAATGTGTCGACAGATAGAAAAAATTTAAACAGTCACATACCAAGAGAACTATCTTTGATAAGAAAAAAGGGGAAGAGATTCTGGGATGTCGCTGGGAGCAAGGTTAGAGCTTCATTAGTCAAGGCTAGAATCCAACATTCTCAGTGGAGATCATATCGGATTAGCACAATATATGTACAAGAAGACTCAACCGATTCAAGAAAAGAAAATTTAACAAGTCCTACTGGATTATATACAATGAAAAGTCACCATATACCAACAATCTAAAGAGTTGAGGATCAACCCAAAAGACGATATATACAAACATCAACAGCCTTACACAAATATAAAATGAGAGTGCAAGTAAGACTGTGTATGTGAATGAGTTTCCCCCAAACCTAAACTTGTCAACAGGTGTGTTTGAGAGCACAAAATCTTGCAATTTTAAAGGTACATCATGCACAAGGTCTAACTCAAAGTGAGTTTTGCTAAGAACAGGCAGACATACACATTCCAACTGTGGCTCCTTAAAAGTGTTATACTTTGATGCAAAATAGTCCAGGAGGACTTGGGAAGCACAAAGCTCTAGGCCTAAGTTAGGCATTTTCAGAAAAGTTGGTTTTGCAATTTTGTTACAAACTACACCTAGGTTTGGTGGAGGAGTTTCAATCTGTGACTTAGGAGAGAAAGTAGGTACATCTAAGTTGTTTTCATGTATAAGATCATTTGCACCATCACATACTTTCCTAAGGTCGAAGAGGGTAAATCATGCTCACCAAAGATAGAACAATTCATCAATCACCATGTCATAATCATCAGAGCAGGCAACATATTGTGATATGGGCATGGAATCAGACACAACAATAATATCATGATCCAAAAGAACATTAGTGTCAACAGAAGATTCATCTTTTCCTAAGTCACAAACAAGTTGTGTAGCATGCTCACATTCACTGAAGAATTTCACAAACCCAAGCTCGGAGTTAACATCACATATATGAATGTTAGAAGAAGTATCATTCATAGGGTTCACAGAAGAGACGCCTAACGTCTCTGAACCCAAAAATTCCATCATATTTTCTGCATGCACATGCTCTTCTAACATATCATATTCATCATCATCATCATCACAAAAATGCATTTCCCTATTAGCATTTCTAGTGTACTCATTTTCCTCTAGATTAGGTTCATATTCAGTGTATGGTTGTGCATATGGTTCACTAGAGAAGGGATGCTCATGCAATGCTTTCCATCCAAGTATATCATTTCTTTGTTCTATGAGCTTTTCCATTAGTGACTGCATACAAGGGGTTGGGGGAGTATAACATTGTTCAACTTCCCAATGTGATGGATGATGCATGTGTTCATGGTTATCTTGGCTTTCTAGACTGCCTAAACTCATGTAAAATGTAGCAGTTCTCAAAGCAGGTGGTCTAAGCTACCACATAAGGTACAAGCATACATTTCATAGTGCCTAGGGGATTAGATTCGGCGTATTGCTCATGTAATTGCCTTTCTAAAGCGGATACTTGAGCTTCTAATTGATCGAGAAGTGATGACTGGGTATGAGAAAAGTGTTCATTTTCAACTTTGTGGTGGATGATACATGTGCTCATAATGATAAGGGTATGTGAAGTCGGGGCCACGAGAAGGATCATAATATTCCTAAAATCATTATGGTATGTGGGGAGTTCATATTGTGAAGCATGCCCGTAAGCAAGCTCTCTAATGGATTTGTTTCCATCCCCAGATGCAGACCAAAATCCTGACATGGTCTAGCAACTCAATTTGGGCTCAAAAGAAGCATATATCCTAGCACACATCAAGTATACTAAGTCCAGATGCAAGCCCAAGTGACGCAAATGCACAGCCCAAAGGTTATGCAAAGCCCAGTTGTTGTGGGCTCAGTTTTGGTTTGAATGGGCTTTGGTTTATGAGGGCTTTGGTTTATTTGGGTTTTGGTTTATGTGGGCTTTGGTTTGTGTGGATAGCTTATGCACAGGACAAGTTTGTACACAGCCCAGAGAGATACAACCCACAAAAGAAAATGACACCTGATTCTAAGTGTAAGCCCAAAAGGTTGCTTTGTGGTACAGTGGGCTTCAGATTTGTGCAGAGCCCAGGTTGTTTAGTCTAGTGCAAATGCACAGCCCGGTTTATATGCAAGCCCGATTCACGGTGGGCTTCAATGGTTGGTTTAAGTGGGTCGTTTTGGTTTATATGGGCTTAGTTTGTGCAAAGAACAAATTTATGTGTAGCCCAATTTGTGTGGGTTTCGGTTTGTGCACAGGGTGTGTGCAGGTTTTTTGCAGAAAAAAGCAATGCAATGCAATGCAATGCAATGCAAACTCACAGAAAATGATGCAAAGACTGGTTTACGGTGAGTAATGTGCAACCGCAACTCGGCTGGTTTGCGACCTTTGGTTTACACAGTAAACTTAGACTCAAATTTCACCTAGGTTGGGCCGCTTAGGTTGCGAGAACTGTGCTATGTTGGACTACACTCGCTCGGTCTTATGCAAGCTTCAGCTTGTGCACAGATTGGTAAGTTCACACAAAGACAAGTCTAAGCTCGGCTCGGCTCATGCAAAGGCTATGTGCATGAGCAACACAAAGACAAAGCAAGAAAAACAACAATTCGGGGTGATGTGCACAGGCTTTGCGAATTTAGTGGGTATGTCAATCAACTACTCATGCATTATGCTTGCGGGGGTTTGAAAGGGCTATGCAAAATAACTAGTTCGCGAGGCATTCATGGCAATAATCAAGGCAAAGCAACAATCAACCCGATCGGGTTCAAACAACCAACCAATTCTCACCTTAGGGAAGCATTACGGTAAGATTTCAAGATCGGACAAACATACAAGTTATGACTATAATTCACGGATGCACGGATGCGGGCTTAATAGCAAGGTAAGCACTGCACATGTGACACAATTTGGAAGGAGTAAGGTGCACAGGGCAGATGAGGTGAGCTGTCAACAACCTAGCTCAATAGGGTCTGCAGCTTAAGCTCAGGGCAGATTGGGTTAGGCTCAGAGTTGTTGGAGTCAAGTGGGATAGTTGATATCAACCAGCCCAGTTGATTCAGCCGACTTGGGTATCTCGAGCTCAAACTCACGGCCAGAGGCTGGGGGAGGAGCTCAAGCCTTGTCAAAGCTCAGGCTTCTCAGTGAAAAGATGGCTAGTTTAGCCAATTACCAATGCACAGAACCCACAAGGCGAGATAGCTCAACAAGATCAATAAATTTTCATTTATGCACCATAAATAGCTACTCAAGTCTCATCAATGTTTGCATAAGTTCGCAGCCTACACAAAGACAGCCTACACGGGGGGTGCTCACGGGGTTTATGCGCAGGCCACACAAGTACAGACTTGGAAACCTCAGTTATAGCTCAAACTCAGCAGCTACAGGGGCTGCAGAGGACTTCAATGCTCACAATTTATTGCACCACAGATTACATGGCAGAGGGTTGTATGATTTAGTACTAGCTCAGGGTATGTAAAGCTTCACAGGGTTGAGTAGTCACGGGGTTGCAGCTATCACAACAAGTTGCACTAGATGCAGAGGTCTGGCAACACTTGGCTCAACAGGTTTCATGCAAGGTTGGGCAAGCTCACAGAAAATCTCACAGATATGGTTGACAAAGAAAAGTATGCATAAGCTCAGGGCTAAGTTGTGTCAACTCACTCAGTTGACTTTACTTGGTTTTCACAGTTAAGCTCAAACTTGCGCCCAGGGGGCTAGCAAGTTAACATGGTAGAGCAATACACTTGGGTAAGCTCAGGGTTTGCTCAAACTCACATGTGACAGGGCAATATGGTTACACAGATTCAAATACAATGCTGCTCAGCACACTTCCAGTCATGCACAGGTTGGCTAATGGTTGACAGAGTCAAGGTCTAGCACTAGTATAAAACATGCATAAGGATATAGGGCATGAGATATCACTCCCTCAGTTGGCTATCCAAGATAAAAATTACAGCTCATGCACACAACAGGTGGTGGCTCAAACTTGTAGCCGGGGCTAGCAAGGGAAGGCGGGGCTATCATGCGGTCAAGGTAATGCTTGGCAAGGTGTCTAATTCAACGAGTGAGTGAGGCATGGCATTCAACACAACATAGGTTACCACAGGGAATGGATGGCTCACAGGTTGTGTGCACAAGGTCAAGTCACTGCGATTACAGAGGGCTTGCGGCCTAAGCACAGATGTTGAGTAACAATGGGAATGGCGGCTAAGTTGTCATGTGAACAAGGCTTAGCATGTGACAAGTTAGCCAATGCATAGATGCAAAGAATCA
>JAJJWW010012755.1:0-66300 GCA_023531295.1 Papaver armeniacum
CACGTTGCGATATTATGATCCTACATCGGTAGTGGAATAGTTGATTTGAGCATCATTTAGGGTCCTTGATGCATAATAAATCACATGTGACCTCTTGTCTACTTTTTGACCCAAAAGCGACTCGATTGCATAATCACTTGCATCACACATTAACTCGAACGGCAAACTCCGGTCAGGTGACTTAATAATTGGTGCGGTAGTCAACAATTCCTTCAATTTATTAAAGGCATCCTTGCACTCCTGGTCGAAGTTAAAGGCAACCTCCTTTTGCAACAATTTGCACATCGGCATTGAGATTTTGGAGAAATCTTTGATAAACCTCCTATAAAAACCTGCATGACCAAGAAACGAGCGAATTCCCCTCACCGAAGTGGGGTATTGTAAGTTCTAATCAAGTCTATCTTTGCCTTGTCTACCTCGAGCCCTTGAGAGGACACGATGTGGCCAAGTACAATTCCATGGTCTACCATAAAGTGGCATTTCTCCGATTTAAAACAAGATTAGTGTCTATGCATCTTTTAAGCACAAGTTCAAGATTATTTAAACAAATATCAAATGAATCACCATAAACACCGAAGTCAGTCATAAATACCTCAATGATGTTTTCCACGTAATCAGAGAATATACTAACCATACATCTCACGAAAAGTGGCAGGCGCATTGCAAAGACCAAATGGCATTCTTCTATATGCGAATGTCTGAAAGGACAAGTGAAAGTAGTCTTCTCTTGATCCTCGGTGCAATAACAATTTGATTGTAGCCCGAATAACCATCCAAAAGCAATAATATGAATGTCCCGCTAACCTCTCTAACATCTGATCAATGAAAGGCAAAGGAAAGTGATCCTTGCGGGTTGCCGAATTGAGCTTTCTGTAGTCTATGCACACTCGCCATCCTGTTTGAACTCTTGTAGGAACAAGTTCATCATCTTGATTTCTAACAACATGGTGACACCGATTTCTTAGGCACCACTTGCACTTTGGACTAACCCATTTCTTTGTCGGAAATTGGGTAAATCACCCCCACACTTAGTAATTTGAGGATCTCTTTCTTCACGACCTCCATCATTGGGGGGGTTAAGCCTATTTGAGCATCACGTACTGGCTTGATATCATCTTCCATAAGGATTCTATGCATGCACATGGCTGGACTAATGCCTTTGATGTCGACAATTGTCCACCCAATAGCCGTTTTGTGCTCTTTCAGAACCCTAAGGAGGCGTTCTTCCTGTATTGCTATGAGATTCTTTGCAATAATGACTGGAAGCTCTTCCCCATCACCCAAGTAAGCGTACTTTAAGTGATCGGGTAGAGGTTTCAAGCTCTAATTGGGTGTCAGACACTGTGAAGGTAAAGGAACTTCATCGATTCTGAGGTAAAGAGATATATGAAATATTACCTCTTCTAACTTCTTGTGATCTTTGTTAAAGCACCACATGTCTCAACAAACTCCTTGGAAATATCAACGTCCAAGTTAGGCATGCCATGGACGTCCAAATCAATGCTATTCTCAGTAGCATGATTCAAGTTCATCTTCGTTGATCAAATCAAACATCTGTTGTGCCAACGAACCAATAACATCAACAGAAAATGCGGAATGGATATCACTTGGATAACGCATGGCTTCAAAAATATTGAAGCGTATAACCTCCTTGTCAAACTCCATAGTGAGTGTCCCAGTATCACAATCAATCTTCGTCTTAGCAGTCTTCATAAATGGTCTCCCAAGAAGTAATGAAGTAGACGAACAATTGTCCCCATCCTGCATATCCACAACAAAGAAATCAACCGGAAAGATTAGTTCATTAACTTGCACTAACACGTCTTCCACGAGTCCCTTAGGATATATGTTAGACTTATTAGCTAATTGAATGATAATCCCTTGTCTCCTTTAAAGGTCCCAGATTCAATGAATCATAAACATCGGTGACATCACGCTTATAGAAGCTCCCAAATCGAGTAAAGCACGCTCGAACCGTTTTCACCAATAGTAACAGCCTTTGTAAAACCACCAGGATCTTTACACTTTGCAGGCATCTTCTTTAGCAACATAGCTGAAGCACTTTCTCCCACTGAAGTGATCTCGTTAGCAATCAACCTCTCCTTCCTTGTACACACAAATCCTTGAACTTTGGCATACCCGGGTACCGTTACGATGGCCTCAATAAATGGAATGTTGATATGCACCTTGCTGAAAATATCCATAATCTCCTTGTCTAGAGCTTGCTTCTTTGACTTGGCAAAACGACTAGGAAAAGGAGGTGGTGTGGTAAAAGTAGGAAGCTGTATCCTTAGGTTGGCCGGTTGAGGTTGGCTTTTCCTTTGGAGCAGTTTCCACCTCTACTCCCTCTTCCAAGTCGTGACTAACCTTTTCTTGTTGTTTTGGCTCTTCAGTTTTGCTTCCCACTTCTTAGAGTTCTGACATTGACGTTCGCTCTTGGATTCACAAAAGGTTGTGATGGCAACTTTCTTTGAATTCGTGCTTTTATTTCATTCATGTCTCGTAGCCAATTGTCCCATTTGAAGTTGCAAGTCCTTTATAGCCATATCTTGTTTCTGCAGAATGGTATCTTGACGCTGAGCATTGGCATCTTGCTTTTGCATCATCATTTTCATCATTTCCTCTAAACTGGAACTCTGAGTCTGTTGTTGAGCCCGAGGTGGAGGTTGTGGTCGGGCTGTGGTTGTTGAAAACCACTCTGTCGCCCATAAGGATTAGGAGCTGCACTTATTTGATTTGCATAATCTGAAATTTGGGTGATCTTTCCAACCCGGATTATAAGTATTAGAGTAGGGATCATACCTTGGCCTCGATTCGGGAATACAGACATTCACCGTCTGGACTCTTCTTCATAAGTAGGAATGATCACTGCTGCCATTCGTTGTACTACCTTCTCTATGTTGTTCATCCGTTGCTCTGACTGTGCAGACTCGCCCATCTCACTAACTCTTCTGACATTAGAGTCGTTTATGGAATAGAATTGTTGAGCATTGGAAGCCATACTCTCAATCAAACTGGTTGCCTGCGAGATTGTCTTCTCAGTAAGTGAACCACCGGCAGCCGCATCAATCAAATTCCTCTGTTCTGGAAGTAATCCTTCGTAGAAGTATTGAATGATAAGTATTGAGGATATATTATGGTGTGGGCAGCTTGCCAACAACTTCTTATACCTCTCCCAATATTCATATAGAGACTCCCCAGACATCTGTAGAATGCCGCTAATCTCCTTCCGAACGGATGCCGCTTTGGAAGCAGGAAAATATTTCTCGAGAAATAGCTTCTTCATCTGAGTCCATGTTGTAACACTCCCTGGAGGAAGACAATACAACCATTCTTCTGCTAAGTCTATCAATGAGAACGGGAAGGCTTGTAGCATAGCCATATCTCTCGCTGCGGTTACATGCCTCGAGACTTGTCATTGTGTTGGAACCGTTGAAGGTGTCGATTTGGATTTTCACTGGATGTCCCTTGAACTTTGGTAGATGATGAAGTAGATTCGACTTTAGCTCCTTTGGGTTAGTGATTGCAATGCACGGTGGTTGCGAATCTAAGCATGGAGACGTCAACTCTCTTAAATTCCTCTCCCGGAGGTGGAGGGTCTCTCTCGTCGTACTGTATTAACCATCTCTTCGTAGAAGGTTAAGTTTGCAAGCTGTGGACGTGCTTGTAATCTTGTTCCCTTGCGAGTTTGAATTCCACACCTTAGATATTCCCAATCTTTCGGTGCCGGGATTAAGTACCGAAACAAAATTCTCAAAAGCTAAATCAAAAACTAAAAATAAGACTAAAAACAAAAAGAAATAACAACTAAAGCTACCGATCTGCTCCCAAGCGGCGGCGCAAAAAAATTTGATGCGTGTCGTAGATGCTCAAATTAAATTACTTATTTCCACACAATTAACGGTAATATAATGGAAGTAAGGATCGTTCCCACGAAAGAGCAGGGAGATTTAGTTGTCAAAAGTGTCACAATGGGGGTTTGTTTTTGATTTAAAGTAAATAACAAAGCAATTAAAAATAATTAAGTTTGCAAGCAATGGAGAGAAATATGATCGGGAATCCTTCTTCGTTACTAAACCGTCATCAAGTTATTATATTCATCCATTAATACTATTAATCACAAATTATTACCAACCGTGGAATAACAGACTAGCTCAGGTGATATCCCCTAAATTCCTTAAATCACTGGGTACAGAAGCTCTCAATACAGATTCTATTCTTGAAACCACCTAGTAGTAGCTCACTCAAGGTGTAATTTGTCCGAATGCTTTATCTTTTGTGAATTATAGATTGATCCTAGTAGTTAGACTCTTAGCTCAAGGTCCACTTTCTAGTGTTGTTTATACACACAATCACTACACAAAATCCCTCTGCAAGGTCTTGTGTTCTCTACTTTTGTATGAATCATTCGACTATTACTTATCTCCTAACTCAATACTAGCATTTGATTGAATCAACAAATTAATTCGATTTGGCCACCTAAACAATCTATCAATCAATCATAAATATTCTAATTAGTATAAACAATCAATAATCATGTGAAGAACTTCAAAATAGATTTATATAATAACTCAAATCATTGTCTAGAACTTAGAATTCATCCCCAATCACTAAGAAGTTTAGCTACTCATGGTATTAACAACACCCATGAGTTTCATATAATAAAATAGAAAAGAAATAGTTACGGTGGTAGAAATAGCTCCAAACCCTAGCTTTTCTTCTCTTGAGTTTTCCTCTCCAAAACTTGATAAAAGAATATATGATATCCAAAAATATTAAGAAGTTCTCTTATATAGGTGTCCCAAATTGTAGTTGTGCCGTGCACCGAATCCGTGCGAACTTGGTTGCCAAAACTAGTCGAAATCCTAAAACAAATGAGTGCCGAAGTCTGGCCGTGAAAGAATTATACCCCAACTAATTGGGTCTCGCATAAAACCTGAGTAAAGCCCAGGCCAAAAAACTCCAATAGCTTGTGATTGGGCCCATCGGTTTAGTGGAACCGGCAGGCATATTTCCATTCTACTCATATTTCACTCGGACGAAACATCTTGTGAGCGATAATTTCGCCGGATTATTTTCACTCAGTCGAGGAATCACGTACACACGGTTACCGTGAATACTAATTTTCCCCGGATTTTCAACTTAGCTAAATACTTCCACGGACACAGTCGCCAGTGACTTTTTATTTCTCCCGAGATTTTACTTCCACAACTCATTCTCGTACATTCTCTCGAGCTTGCTTCACCATTACCAATTATGCATTCCCAAATCCAGGTCGTCTCCATTACAGACTCGAATGATCTTCTCCATCTTATATCATCGATCCATCACCATTTTGTAAGCCAACAGCGATGGATGTTTGATGAAACTACATTATTCTCTACTACGGCTCATGTTCTCGGCGTCTTCGTCGTCATTGCCAATGGTAGCGGTGGCTACAATTATTTATCCAACTGCCACTGAGCTTAATCATCTCTGCAAAGCCTCGGTCATTCCCTCATCAAGATGATCATTCAACATGATGGGAACTCGAGTCTTCCATCCACAAAGGCGAGCCGAACAACTTCATTCTTTCAATCATCGGTTCCATGCCATCCCCATGAGCAAACTCCGTGATCGTATTCTCGGCCTCAAAGCAAACTACGAGACCATCATCTCCATTACCTCCATCGAACTCAACCTCCATCTTCATCAGCTGCCATCCTGAGCGCAACCACCAAGACGACATAAATGACCTCGAGCTATAACGACTCACTGAATCCAAACTCTCCTCCGATTCCATCAACGCGCCACCGCTAACGTCTGCCAAGCTCTTTACTCGAGTTATCACCACGAGCTGCAACACCGATTAAACGTCGGCAACATATCCATCTCTTTCGTCACAGCACTTTGCCAATCCATTCCGATGCTTCATCACCTGCAGCTCTTCTCCTTGCTAACTTGACTACGCAGATTCAGCGGCTCCCATCCACGATCATTACCGGTGACTATTCATCATCATCTTACCCAAGTTATTGATCGATGATGGCAGCAACCACCTACGCCAATCCCGTCACCAACAGCTCAATCCCATTAACAGTTCCGTATTCTTCCCTGAACTGCTGTGAAACGTGTTGAAGAAGAAGGTGGTGTGCCCTGAATAATTCTTCATCTTGCCTTTATAAAACAGTGCCATTGTCAGTCTTGGAGAACCGCGGTTTAACTTTGATCTTGGCTGCCAGAGTAAAAACAAGGGTGCCTTGATAAATTCTATAGTTCAACACAATTTCACAACTTTTCTTTGCTTCAACCACCCGTAAAATCTTCATACGACGTCGGAACGACTCCATTCTTTCGCCGTTTGTTTCGTCTTTTCGTCCTCTTCACGATGATGTCAAGAACTCCTTGATTTGAATGAGTTACACTTGGTCTTTGGCCCTTCTCCGCTTGCGGCTAACTTTTTATTGCACAAATATGTGACAATTCACTTCTTTTGGATTATGAAGCACAACAGTTTTGGGTTGAGTTTGTAGCCGGAGAAACAATGAATAAATGGGGGTCTTGTTGATGTTGGAGTTAGGGTTTGCAACAGGAAGAAGATGATGAACTCAGATGAAGAGAAGGATTAGGAGAAGAAATTCAAGCTTCTTCTGTTGAATCGAAGATGGGTTTTTGTTGAATTGAATATTAGATGAGGTTGGGAGGGAATCTGAGTTGAGCAGTGAAGAACATCGATTGCAGGTTTAGATGAATGTTTAGGGCAGGGGTTCGTGTGATGAATTCTGGGTTTTAATGAGATGAAGAACAAATTTCAGAAGAAGATGTAGAATCTGATGTATCTGGTGATGACTCAGATGAATACACACTGCATACAGGGTGCTTGTTTAGTTGCATGAATGAGTTGTTTTTACAGCAAGAGCATCTGCAGTTGTAGGTGGATGTAGCTCAGGTTGCAGGCGCGGGATATGGCTGCATATGAAGGCTTATGATGGTTACAGTGATAGCGAGTTAGAAGAGGAATTGATGCTGAGCAGACAAGAAAATGGGTTTTGGTGATTGAATTGGCTGTGTAACAGATGCAAAGAACTTGAACTGAAGCTTGTTATGCATGAGATGGATGGGAATGAAGTTGTTGTTGGCTTGTAGGTGCAGTAACTGGTGATGGTTGAATAAATGTTTATGTTGCTGCTGTGTCCCAGGTGGTGGTCACAATACCTAGGTTTTGAGCTGGAGAAGATACAACGTAACTGGTGATTGTTGCAGGTGAACATGAGAAGCAGATGAGGAGTTTCAGGTGATGTTTTGTGCTAAGAAAGGAGGAAGTGGTTTCTGTGGTTAGCAGCTCTTGGTTGAAATAAGCTGTAATGAGTTTGGAATTGAAAGTAAATTGATATTGAGTTATGTGGTGTTGGTACTGAGCTGAACTGTAGTGCAAGTGAACTGACTCAAAGTGGTACAAGGAATGGCGAAATTGTCTTGGTGCTGGAGTCGAGTATGGAGAATGAGTTTGCAAAGTTGGAACTGGCAGAGTGCAAAGATGGTTTGAGCTGAGATTTGAGATGAATTGTATTGCAAGTGATATTTTGCTGATTTAACTGAAATGTGTCCTGAGTGTATGAACAATAGGTAGATGGAAGACAAGCTGATGTTGTGGCAGTAAATTACATGTATGTTTTAGGTTCAAGGGCATTGCAGGTGGATGGATTATGAGCATGTGACTGTATGGGTTGGTTCCAGGAACAATGGTTTGATTGTGCTGTTAAGGGAGATTCAAGATGGCAATGGTAATGGGTGTGATTGGTGGTTGAGCAAGAATAGGCTGACACAATTGCACTGGAATGGTTATTGCAGGCAGGAAGTGCAGGTTAGTTGCACTATAAGATCTTTGCGAGGCTTGAATGATGTTGCAGATAATGGGAATGGGTTGTTGCTGGTAATTGGCCTGGTAGAGAAGAGTTGAAGCTGCAGGAGAGAGGGCTCAATATGTAGTGGTGCTGCACAATGATGGTGCAACACAGCACAAGTTCAAGCCTTGCAAAGAGTGGCTTATGCCTTGGCCAGAAGTAGACCAAGTCAGCTGAGTTAGCACTGACTCAGATCTGACTGAGCTGATTAGAATCATGAGTCCCTGGCTCACGCCTGACTCGGTCCTTGACCGAGTTGACCGGTTTTGATCGGTGATTTTGCCGGCTACCTAAAGATGATTCCTGGTGACCATTCCGATCGGATTCCGGCGGTGAACCCAGTTTTCCGGCGACATGTTTTTGGTATAGTTTCTACATGGGTTTTTCTCTCATATGGGCTTGGTGGATTTTCATCTAATGGATTTTGAAGACTAGACCTAATTTTGGAACAAGAGGAGCTATAAAAGAGAAGTCCTTCTACAACTTGAATCACGTATTATTCTTGGAACTTGGAGAGAGACGCTTTTTTTTACGCTACTAGGGTTTGCTTTTGTTTCATCCTCTTTATTCAATTAATATTTTTTGTGATGAACTCCATAGCTATGAGTAGCTAATTTAATATTATTGGTTAAGGATGTAGTCCTATTTCTACAACTTTTGCTTGTGTTATGTATTAGTTTTCTCTCTTGATTATCGCTCACATCTCTACTATTTTAATAATCACATGATTGATGTATTGTGATAGGACTTAGATGTTTGGTTTGTTAAGTGGCCAATTAATTGAACTTGCA
This sequence comes from Papaver armeniacum, assembly GCA_023531295.1. Lineage (NCBI taxonomy): Eukaryota > Viridiplantae > Streptophyta > Magnoliopsida > Ranunculales > Papaveraceae > Papaver > Papaver armeniacum. The sequence continues at coordinate 8,675 of JAJJWW010012755.1, forward strand.
TCCTTGTCCATAGCTATTTTAGGGTTTTTCATCGAGCGATAACCCTGAATACAAGTAGCATAATATGTTTACGGTTTGTAGTGATACACTCTCGTAATCATCTGTAGAGTTTGACCATTGTCCGAATTGTTATGCGCAATGTATGACAATTGCATTGATTAGCCTATTTCTGAAACTTAATGCTCCTAGGAATTGAACTTAATTAGCGCAAGGCGTTAGATTATTCTTTAGGTAGAATTCACATACGCAGCTCTAATGTGTGTGTTGATGAACTTAGGAAATTAATAGATTATCTTGCTCTCTTGATACTCTAGGCTTTTGATGATAAAGAGATTAAATTGTAATTCTAATCATGTATGCAAGCACATGTCTAAGATTGAAGATGAATTCCTTGACCAATATCTTTCTCTCATTGATTACTTTCTACAATTTACTTTGTTTTTGGTTTACTTTTATTGCGTACATAAAACAAAAATCCCCCCATTGGTTACTTTAGGAAATTGAATACATAATAACTACAATTGCCTCTCTGTTGAAACGAACTCTTTCTTATCATATACTTTAGGAAAGTGAAATTATTTTTGACGCATACGACATAGATCAAATTTTGGCGCCGTTGCCGGGGAGGCATACGGCTAGTTATTAAGTTTTTAGTTTTTTTTATATATAATTTCTGCTTTTATCTTTGCTTTTTGTTTTCTTGTCTTGTTTCTCACTTATTTGCGAGAATTGTTTTCAGGTACCTAATCCCTGGATTCTAAAGATTGGAATTATCCAAGGTGCGGGATAGCGACTCGAAGAGGCATAATACTCCAACCAAGTCAAGACACAACAAAAGAACAAGAGTTGGAAGTAGAAGAAGAGACTTTCCAGCATGAAGAAGAAGTTTTAGAACAAGAGGTTCTGGGTGAACTAGAACCACTTTTTGAAGAAAAAGAAGAAGCAATGGGTGATGCAAATCGTTCACTCAAGGACTTGGATTATCATAGGCTTGATACACAACAAGGGTGTATTCAAACAAACTCTACTTTTGAGATCAAGACGGGGTTGCTTAAGAATTACCAAAGTTCCATGGCATGGTGAATGAAGACCCAAACAAGCATCTTATAGACTTCCACAACATTGTCATGGCCATGCTTCCAGCGGATATTGAGGCGGATGGTGCGATGTTGAAAGTTTTTCGTTTCTCTTTGATGGATAGTGCTAAGGATTGGTTGTACTATTTGCCTTCCGGAAGTGTCACGACATGGAATGGGCTGAAGAAACTCTTTTTAAAGAGATATTTTCCTGCATCAAAGGCTACTCAAATTCGAAAGGAGATTTGTGGGATGAAGCAAAATATGGGAGAATCCTTATATGAATGTTGGGAACGATATAAGAGATTGGTGGCAAGCTGCCCTCACCACCAATTCAGTGACGCTATGATCATCCAATACTTCTATGAAGGACTCCAATCAAGTGATAGGAATCTTTTTGACGCTGCGGGTGGTGGTGCACTAGTGAGCAAGACGGTGGCACAAGCTAGAGAGTTGATTGAAAACATGGCAGCAAACTCCCAACAGTTCTTGAGTCGTGGTTCGGATGTGCTTCTTAGGAATGTAAATGAAGTGAGCGAGGTCGAGAAACTCCGTCAACAAATGGGTAACATGACCGTAATGATGCAACAAGTTGCAACCGCGGTGATACCAAGTTCCTCTCAAGCTTATGAAGACGAGCATGTTAATGCGGTCTTTCCAAATCAACAAAGACGGTATGATCCCTACTCTAACACTTACAATCCGGGATGGAGAGATCACCCCAATTTTAGCTATGCCAATAAGCAAGGAGCGGTTAAACAACCTACCTTCAACTATCCGAGTGGATTTCAACCTCAACAACAACAATTCCAGCCGAGACAACAATTTCATCAACAACAACAACAACAACCTCAAAATATGGGGTCCAATATGGAAGAGTTGCTGAAATCTTTTATGCAAAGAACGGAGAGTACAGTTAAGGATTTGCAAACTCAAGTTGGTTCTATGGCTATTGAGTTGAATCAATTGAAAGCAAAAAAATGGTGGGAAACTCCCTTCTCAACCTATCAACCCAAAAGAGGGTGTCAATGCAATTACGTTGAGAAGTGGTACACAACTTGTGCAACCCGAAGTTACTGATTCGGGCACGGTGATAGGTGCCAAAGAACAGGCAATCTAGGTGCTCGAAATCAAATGCCACAAACTATTATTCAATTTGTTGAGGTTTTTGATGTATGGGGAATTTATTTTATGGGCCCTTTTGTCAATTTAGAGGGAATTATTATATCTTGCTTGCTGTGGATTATGTCTCGAAATGGGTGGAAGCTAAGGCCACCCCAACTAATGATTCTAAAGTTGTTTCATATTTTGTGCAAGCTAATATATTTGCAAGGTTTGGCATTCCAAGGGCTATAATTAGCAATGGAGGTTCACACTTCAAAAATAGGTTCTTGCAAACCTTGTTAAGGAAGTACAATGTGTCGCATAGGATTGCCACACCTTACCATCCACAAAAAAATGGACAAGCCGAGGTTTCCAACCGAGAGGTGAAATCCATTCTTGAGAAGACGGTGAATCCAACAAGGAAAGATTGGAGTATGCGACTCAATGATGCTTTGTGGGCGTATAGAACCGCATACAAAACACCTATTGGGATGTCTCCCTTTAGGCTTGTTTACGGTAAACCTTGTCACTTACCCGTTGAAATTGAGCATAAGGCGTTTTGGGCTATTAAGAAATGCAATATGGAGTTGAATGGTGCTGGAAGGCAAAGGAAGTTGCAACTTCAAGAGCTAGAGGAGATTCGCAATGATTCATTTGAAAGCTCACGGATTTACAAGGAAAAGACGGAGGCATTTCATGATAGTATGATTACAAAGAAACAATTTTGCATTGGGCAGAAAGTGCTTTTGTTTAATTCTCGCTTGCAATTATTTCCGGGTAAATTAAGGTCACATTGGATCGGACCTTTTATTGTGACTAATGTGTTTTCTCATGGTGCAGTGAAAATTCGTAGTTTAGCTACAGGAAATGAACTTAAAGTAAATGGGCACCGGTTGAAACCATATTATGAGAACTTCTCTTCGGATGTCGTGGAAGGAGTTAATCTTGTGGAAGTACTCCCTCTGGAGGAGTCGTAAAAAGCAAGGAGATAGTCGAGCTGACGACTTTAAACTAAGCGCTAAATGGGAGGCAACCCATAGGTTTTGTATCTCTTATCTTTTATTTCCTTTTCTTGTCCTGTTTTTACTTTTTTCTGATCTTTTTTGTCACTTTTCATGTAGTATTTCCCACCTTGACTTTCTTTGGACGATTCAATTTACATTGAGGACAATGCAAAGTTTAAGTGTGGGGGAGTGGTTAAGCATTTGCATTGTAAATTTTTCATAAATTTTCAACTTTTGTGTACAATAGTGAATAAAAAACTCCAACTTGTGGTTAGTTTAGAGTCACATAGTATACATGTCGCTAAGATTACATCGAGAATTCCATAAGAGTGACTGAACTTAGAGATGACAGAGAACATGATCGGGTTTCTTAATTGTATGAGAGTTAAAGTTGGATTTAACCATGCCAGTGGCAAATAAGGTGCAGACTGAATTCGGTATTAGAGTAGTGATCCCCTATAGTGGAGACTACCCATGTTACATCATGAGAGGCACCGACCTTCACTTCTTTGTACCTGTCTAAATTTGTGCTTTTAGAGTGTGTGTCACCATACGTAAATTCCGGGTAGAATGGTGAGCTACCCAACCTCCCACCAATATAAGCACTACTTTGATCTCTTGAGTGCTATTTTATCAATCATGATGGTGACATCGAATTGCTAACTTACATACCACTTGTAATCGTGTTCGCAGTTAGCACCATCCACTTTATCTCTCTCTACACCAACAGGTCCATAGAAACACCATCATCATCAACAAGAGGAGCATCACGAATTCGAAGGAAAGTTGAAGACGTTCAAGGTTTACAAGCAACAGTACAGAATTGAGCAAATTTCAGATTCAAGTAAAGCAACAAGACAAGGAGCAAATTTTTTAAAAGTTGAAGACTTTATGTACGAGAGCGAAGATTATTAAGATGGGAGTTCGAGAAGTTTATGATATCAAGACATACAAGTTGTCACCAGAAGCAACATTCCATAAAATAAAGTCTATTCGGATGGTCAACACTCAGGTGATAAAAGGTCCTACTCCCTGAGATCGCCTGATCAGTCCTTGAAAAAGAGAAATTAGAGAGTTGTGTCAGCAGCGAAATGGCAAGAGGAAAGCAAAAACTTTACAAAGTTGAATGCAACTCATAAAGGTTATACGATGAATATTCCTCAAGACTCGAGTTGGTGTTGGAGGAGAATTTTGGAACGCAGAAGTTTGGTTAAGCAGTATATTGGAGTAGTTTGAGAGATGGTGCTAATACTAACTTTTTAAATGATTGTTGGCATCATAAAGGCAGATAGATTGACTGGATTGAGCCATCTACTCTTGAAACGATAGGAACTTCTGATACTAATGTTGTTGTGACTTTATCTCTAATGGTGAATGAAATTTTCCTTCTTTTATGGAAAATGAGGTGCAGGACAAGGTGAACCAAATTTGTGTTGCTGATTTTTATGTTCAAGAAAGCGATCAATTGATTTGGCAAGCTAACTCTTCAGGTCAGTTTTCTATGAAAGCAACTTACATATCTATTTCTTCCCATAATTTTAAACCTATCTGGGAAATTTTAGTTTGGTTTAAAAGGCATATCCCTAGACACTCTTTTGTCACTTGGTTGATTATGCATAAAAGACTTAAGACTAGAAGTAAACTGGTGAAGTGGGGTATTGAGCAAGATGCTTTTTATGTTATCTATAGTGATGATATTGAGACTGAAGATCATTTATTTCATGACTGCCATTTTTTTGCTGGTATTTGGGAGGGTCTTATGTTGAAGCTGGGTTTTGTCAAAAAGGTAGCTAATTTGGGATGAGGAAGTGTTTCGGTGTGCTGAGAATTTCAACGGTCAAAATTGTATGACAGTGGTAAAAAAAATAAGAAGCTTGTTCTTAATGGTTTCGTCTATCAAATTTGGAGAGAAATAAATAATAGGATCTTCATACAACAATCCAACTCTTGAGATCAAGTTAATTTACTTGTGGTTCAAGATGTGAGATTTAAAATGTCTGCGAAAATTCAGGAGGAGGATGATAACTTGAATATCAGATGGTTTATGAGGAGATGGGGCATTGATTGCATTTTTGTTATTCATGAAGTTATTGCCTGCATCTGAGTAGCCCACTCTGACAATGAGGTAATCATAAATGCATATGGTTCAAAGAAAGAACATTCTGGTGGTTTTGGGGCAGTAGTTAGAGATCATACTGTTGAGGTGTTGGATGCAGCTTATGGTGGATCTTATCCGATCTCTGTTCTTGCACATGAGCTTCAAGAAGTTGAACAGGATCTCAATTTGGCTATAAGGAAAAATATGTTTATAGTTCATATTGTTATAGATTTTGTGGCAGCTTACAATTTGCTCACAAATCCTAATCCAGAATCACCATGGCATGTTATCCAAAATTGGAGAAGAGTAAAAGTGTTGAGGAAGAAATTTATCTTTTGGAAAGTTACTCACTGCTACAGAGAAATTGATAGAGCTGCAGATTTGCTTGCAGGGATTCATCCTGCCAGTTCTTGGATCGAGGTGAGACATGACGAGCTCTTCCCTGATTATTGTGAGACTCTTGCTGTTGATTAGGCACAAGAGGTTTATCAAAAAAGGAAGAAAAGAAAGATATAGCTGGTTTTTTTAAATTTTGTTTTTTCGTTTGTTTTTTTCTTGAATTTTTTGTTTTTGGTTTGAGTCTCCGTAACCCAGCAGAATGTATAAATAAAATAAAATAAATAATAAAGTGGGGATGACAACTTGATTAATAGAGAGATTGGAAGTTTATCTCTTCAAATTTTTGAAAAATTATCAAGACTATAGGCAACGGTTATCTAAAAGTGTGGTAGTTCCAAATAGTTTCATTATGTTTTTTTTTTTTTTTTCTTTTTGAAGCATGACTGCGATACGAAGGATTGGTGTCAACAGAACAAAAAAAATGTTACAACAGAACTACTAGTATTTTCTGTTATTTTATTTGTACAACTAAAGCTAGACAAGATGAACGGATATCCAAAGGATCAAAAATTGATCTCTGCAAAATGGATATTATTTCAGTACAGAATTGATTAAAAAATTGAAACGGAAGAAATAACGGAGGACCATAAGAAAAAAGAAAAGAAAAGGTGTTGATGGATAAAAAGAAAAGGTCTTGACTCTTGAGTGTCATTATTTTGATAAAACCATGGATGGTTCATATGAATCGAAGAACTATGAAAAACATTAAAAAAAAACTGATGCATAATCCATCACTTAAATTACCAGCAAAACCGAAAGTCTAAAACAATAATCACTACTTCACATGTTCAGCACTTCGTAATAGTGGAATGCATATTTTTGTTTCATATTGTTAAGTGCATTTCTTCCCACGTCAGCGGGTGTTGCTTCAGGCTATGAGTCAGTTTGGTGGTCAGAGTGCTTCTATTTTTCCAGAAACATAATTACCTCTCAAATATGAGAAGTAAAGTTCTTTTTTTTGCTTGTAAAAATCATTATGATGTTTGGTTTCCGACTTAGTAACTTTTAATTTTTCGACTAATATTTGTGATATGGTATCCAAACACTAGGCGAGTCATTTTTCTTCTTCCTATATAAGAGGTCTAGGCTTTGTTGTCTTTGTATATGAAAATTAGCATGATTGTTAATGGGAGTTACCAGGATTAGCAGGAGCACCGTTTCGGTAATCAGACCGTTGGAATCGGCTTTAATTTGTCTCATATGAAACAGTACCCAAATGAATTCCGATAACTACAATCATGGGTCCAGATTCATTATCCCGGATCTGGACCATAACAGTTGTACCATTTTTAGTGTTTTCGTTCACAATCTGTCCCTTCCGGAATAGTTTCTGACAGAAGTTAGGTTCACCCTTTTTGATTTGCAATGATTACCGATTGAATTGTTTTTCTAAAAATCAAAGAACCTTTTCTGAAGTCCGGTGACATTTGATGGACTAAATCTATTTGAAGTTGACACATGTTGTGACTTAATAATGTAAAGCCAAATCATTGACTTTCAGCAACATTTTTCTAGCAAGATCCACTAATAAGTGCCATAATTGACTCTCATGGGTTTCTAAGTACCTTCAACACTATCTTAAAGCCGCACTATCACAATCAATGGACAGCAAACTTAGATAACACACAAGTAAAATGATTCATGTATGGGATTTAAATCCTACGCACATAAGGAAACACTTATTATGTTGTTGGAAAATCGGTGTCTGGATAGGTATGTCTGGTCGGTCAAGCGGCCTAGTAATAATGCGTCACAGTGGTGTATTATTGGCAACATGGCATAGGCCAGAAATGCGGTGGTGCATTCAGAGTTGTAATTAGGTCAAGGCATGGGCCAAACAGGGTTTGGACATGGCTAAAGATGCGAGAATAGCATCATGAGGTGCCAAATGAGTTTGGCACATAACCTGTATGCATGTGGCATGCAGGGATGCAAACAAAACTTGCATAAGCACACTTGCATCATTGGGAGAATGATGCACAGCGGTGATGCCCGTATTTTGGCTGGTGAAAGCTATCATGGCGCAGCAAGGCTAGATGACATGTGTCAGGCACATGACCTTAATGGTTACGAGTTGGTTACACGATAGTAATGTTTGCTTTATGCATTTCTAAGGCTAAGAACTGTCCGTTTGGCTTTAGGAGAGTAGTTGGACAGGTTGGCACAGTTGACCAACTGCCTTCTGTAAAGTAAATCTGTAACTGCCAGACAATTACTTGTCTATAGCTTTTGTAAGGCTATATAAGCCTGATCTTGTGATGGGTCGGGTGCCAGGAACAAGAAGAGAGTGTGCAGTAATAATAAGGCTTCGGCCAAGATTAAAGCTAAGTTCTATTGATGCATTTGTACCTTTGTTTTGGCTTACTGTTTTATGCATCAAGCGGAGTGTGTGTACTGTTTCAAAGGCTCAAAAGATTTGTGAGCAGAACCTCTGTTTAGTATGGACTGAATAGAGTTTTAGCCAAGAAGTGAAGAAATTGACTAAGGGCGAGTTATCTGAGCTATGTTGTAGAGCATAGTGTCATTGTCAAGATTGGTTGTCACATTTGGATAATTTAAACGTGTGACAATAGGGATGATGAAATGAAATACTAAGATCGTTGTATTTTGACTTCGGAGCTCTTACGCCAGAAATACGCCAAAAATAAATAAATTAGATAACAGTTTAACTATTGTAAATTTTATTCATGAATATAAATGATTTTAGAATTGTTGTTTTTGGAGGCCTATAAAATTCGAAGTTTGTACTATCTTGATTGGCCAAAAATATATTGCGCAAAACTTCTGATGATGCTAGTAAACGGGGAATTGAGAGAAGAAAAAGACTAATATTTGATCGATGACATTCAATCTTATGGGAAGTCTATCCGGTTGTGTTAGCTGGAGTCGGAGATTCAAGCAAAATTTGGTACCTAAAAACGGGAGCTGCTACACTTACCAATTATTCTCTAAAGTAATCTCCCGAAAGGGGAATCAATGCAATCTGGGCCGCTCCTCCAAACATCTGGATGGGTAAAGGAAGAAGTGGGACCCTTTTCATGTCTTTTGCGGGATTATTTGCGGGAGAAGTTGTCGGTAGGTTTATCATTTTCGCCCCAAAAACTGTCCAAATTAAATGGGCATGACCATTGATTTAGGCCGCCAGTAGACTTTTTGTTCGCTGGAGTTGGAGATTCATGGAAAAATGATTAAGCATAATCAAACACGGCTTTAAAATTTACGAGATTTAATAACAGAAGAGTATTAGGCGCATTCGAGGCATGAGTTATTATCCTAATTCATGTCTGGGGATGATACCAGTGATCTGAGTTCGAAATTCGTCAGAATCAAATTCTTTACCGATCAAAAAAAAAATATTATCCTAAAAATAAATAGGACGAGCTTAGTTGCGGCCTTAGCAAATGATTCTAATTGGTTGGTGTTGGAACAATTATCGATTGCACACCTGCAAAACAAAGATTAGAACACAAAACAAAGTGACGGCTGAGTCACGACCATGTCGATCTCTTTAGGACATTTCGTGGCTCTGCCTTGAATTTTGTGCAAGCAGTTTTTTCTCCGTCACAACGCTCCCAAGATAAACAGCCGAGAAAAAGTCTCTTTCGATCTCTCACGCACACAATGAGAAATTGATCACTTCTACTCTCTATATTCTTGCTCGGTATTTTTGGTCTCTTGATTCTTAGAAAACAATGGTGTAAAACTTGTGTTTTCTTTCTATTATCAAAACTTTTTTTTATAACCAGGCAGTCAATGCTAATTAATGGAGAATAAATTGGATTAATTGTTGCAGTTAAAATTCCATTCGAAACAGTCAAAAAACGGACAAATAAATCATGCCATAATTAGCGCAATTAAAACATAATTATGTGTTGTAAACACGGTTTGAAAAAATCTTTTTAAAAACACCAAAAAATCTTCAAAATCTTTTCAGTATAATGAGATTGATCCAAAGAAATACCATCATTGATCTATTTTTTTTTTTTAATCTAAGAAACTGCTCTTTCTCAGAAACACCATCATTGATCTTTTTTTTTTTTTAATCTAAGAAACTGCTCTTTCTCTTTCCTCACCTTTAGAGAGAAAAAAAAAAACCCGTAGTCGCATAACAACTTCCCTGCTCAGATCGGCTCCATTGGAGTAGATCTGAGCAGCTTAACTCCATCAGCTACTTTCTAAATAGAATCTGTTTATTTCAATCTCTTTTGGTGCTACTTTATTGCTTGTTTCTTTGAGATTTCGCTTACTTTTTGGAACTTTTTCTGTTTTTTATGTTAACTTTCAGGAATCTATGTAGCTTTGAAAGGATTAGTGAGTATGATGGGGTTTCCTCCCTGATCTGTTTCACTCTTCCTCACCAAGACACTATAACAACAACAACTACGACATTGAAGACACAGCGGAAACACCATCAACAACAAAACAACAGATTTATTCTCTTTCCCAAAGAGGTAGATCTTGATGAAGGTGACAATAACCAAACAATTCTACTCCGGTTGTATGCAGCAACACCAGTGATTATAAGCGAGCTTTGTTTAGTTCAGTTTAATCATGTTGTGGTAGTAGTGGTAACTTTGAAATTCTCCGATGAACTTACGACGAGACTCCGATTTGTTCACGGTAGCAAAACTCTTCACCGTCCGTTGTTTGCAGCGGCACCGTTGATGGAAAGGAGTCTTCATCGATCCAGGACATCTCGGTGTTAATTATTCCGGTCATATTCCGGCTAAAAATCAGTCATCTGATGGTCGATATGTAACTCGTTTAACTGTATCAATCCATTTTGTACCAGTTTCAGTCACTTGTAACCGTTCCGATCACCCTAATCCGGTATGAAATGGATGAGGATACCTCTTTTCCTAAAAAAAAAATAAAAAAATACCATCATTAGTTCTAGTAATCTTAATTCCCAGAATTACACTAGCTTCACCTAAATCTTTCATTTCAAAATTAGACTTAAGCATATTCTTAGTTTCTTCAACCACAGACAAGTTTGAACCAAAAATCACCAAATCATCCACATACAAACAAATCATGATGCATGCATTGTTTTCAAACTTATAGTATATGCATTTGTCACTTTCATTAATTCTGAAACCATGTGAAATCATCAAATTATCAAATTTTTCATGCAATTGCTTAGGAGCTTGTTTCAAACCATAAAGTGACTTATCTAACTTACATACTTTTTGTTCTTGATCTGGAACAACAAAACCTTCAGGTTATTCCATGTAAATTTCTTCTTCTAATTCACCATTTAAAAAAGTTGTTTTAACATCCATTTGATGAACAACAAGATTATGCACAGCAGCAACAACAATCAAAACACGAACTTGTAACAGGAGAATAAGTATCAAAGAAATCTACATCTTCTCTTTGTCTAAAGCCTTTGGCTACCAACCTAGCTTTGTATTTGTCTACTGACCCATCAGGGTTCAACTTCCTTTTAAGTATCCATTTACAACCTATTGCTTTGCAACCAAGGGGCAAATCTGCTAGGTGCCAAGTTCCATTAAGATTATGGGAGTCCATTTCATTATCTATGGCTTCCTGCCAAAAACCAGATTCAGGAAAATTAAGTCCTTCTTGAAGACTAGAAGGGTCTTCCTTTAGAGTATAAACTTCAAAGTCAAAACCGAAGTTCGTCGCAGTCCTAGCCATTTTGCTACGCCTAGGTTCAATTTTAGCATCTCTAGTTTCTTCATTTCTAGGTTCTTGTATTCTAAGTTGAGAACTTGTACTAGGTACATCACTAGTTAGAAAACCCCCACTATTTCTAGATTTAAAAGGAAATCTATCTTCAAAAAAATCAGCATCAATAGATTCAATAATAACTTTATTATTAAGATTAAAAAATCTATAAGCTTTACTATTTTGAGCATACCCAACAAACACACATTCATAAGCTTTACTACCTAATTTTGATATTTTAGGATCAGGAATACGAATATAAGCCAAACAACCCCATACTCTAAAATATGAAACATTAGGTTTTCTGTTTTTCCAAAGTTCATAAGGTGATATTTTAGTTTTTAAATTTGTAACACGATTCAAAACATAACAAACAGTCAACAAAATTTCTCCACACCAATGAGAGGCAGCACCAGAACTTAGCAAACATGCAGTCACAAGAGTAGTAAAAGTACGATTCTTTCTTTCATCTTTTCCATATATTTCAGGGTTATAAGGAGCAATTTTTTCATGTATAATTCCACAAGATTCATAAATTTCAATGAATGGTTTAGAATCATATTCAGTGCCTCTATCACTACAAAATCTCTTAATTTTTCAACCAAATTGATTTTCAACTTCAGCAATAAAAACCTTAAATTTTTCAATAGCTTCATTCTTATGACTTAGCAAGTAAACATAAGTATAATTTGAAAAATCATCAATAAAAGTCATTACATGTCTTTTTCCGTTTCTAGTCAATATACCTTCGAATTCACACAAATCAGAATGCACTAACTCTAAAGGCTCAGATTCTCTAACAACAGATTTATGGGAACTCTTGGTTATTTTTGCTTGACTACAAGATTCACACTTTTCAAAATCATGCATGGATAGTTTTGGAATAAGACCTTGCTTGCTCATGGTATCTACTGATCTACTGTTCACATGACAAAGTCTAGCATGCCAACATTAAAAGTACACACCATATAAGAAGAAGATGTAATTTTATTCATTTCAACATTAAGCTTAAACATTCCATCAGTAGCATAACTGTAAGGACCCTCAAGCTCGTCAACACTATTTGACTGGTCTAGAGATGATCAACAAACGATTAAGCCGCTAATGACTCGATCAATTAGAGACGAATGTTAATTAATAGAAATTAATCTAACTACGATCTAGATACGAAATTAGTACCATCGAATAGATCACGAAAAGTTACGCGAAATAGACTACTCGAACGGTCATTCGGACATTGGACGAAGAAGATATCATCGGATAAGTATGAAGGGGTAAAATAGTAATTAGGTCGTAGAACGCTTGGCTGCCCGTATCAATCTTCTGAGTGCCTAAAGTATTTTCGTTGGCCTTATCTTCACCAAGACGTGTCGAAGAGAATTCATTTTCTCTTTTCTTCATTCTCTCTTCGATCTTATCTCCTTCTTCTTCTGTTCTTCCTCTGTCGAATTCAATTCATATAATTGAGTTAAATATTGTGAAAAGTTCATAGAAAACTTGTTAGTACGTTGAATCGAAGGTGATGATGTTGTAGTTGTTTGAGCATGAGAAGAAGAAGATGATGTAGTTGTTGATTTGAGGTTAGGGTTTCTGGAATTGGGATTTTTGTAGAACTGATGTTGATGAAGTGACGTTCTGGAATGAAGAATCGAAGGGTTGTTATGGAATTTACGAAGTGAAGCTTTTCTGGTGTTGAATCAAAACCATGTAAATTTAGGGTTTCGATTTGATTGATTGTTCTTTATGCAATCGTTTTGTTTTGATCGATTATGGAGTGGGTCTGTTCTTAATTGAAGTTTAGATGTATGTATTAGGTTTAATTTCAGTTCTAGGAAGTTAATTGGGAATTAGGGTTTAACAAATTGAGGATGAAATTTGGGGTTTTCCTGTTTGATTCAAGTTACATGAAAAAGAGTTGGATGTTGTTGGACAAGTTATGGTTCTAGGTTAAATCACTTGAGGTTAAGATGAGTTGAATTGATGATGTTGAACTGGTGGAGGTTCGGAGGTTTTGTGATGCAGATGAAGTTTGAGTTATAGTTTGAAATCAGTTCAAGAACAAGTTATGAAGTCGGGATGTAAGTATGAGTGAATTACATGTTTAATGAACTGGATTGTGTACGTTTGCTGTGTAGTGTTGAAGTTAGGCAATGTATATATGAAGATGGTCTGTGGTGTTGAACGAAGATGAGTTTGCAGTGAAGAAGGAAATTGAGTTATAGGGAACTATTGAAGATGATTGTAATTAGTGTTGGTGGTCAGTTTAGAGGTAATGCTTAGCTTCTTATTTTAAAGTTGAACTGATAATGATGATGTTGGTGGAGTTGAGTTTCTAGTAGTGTTATAGATGAATGTTAGGTATTTAAGATGAACATCAGGAGATTATAGGAGTTGATATTAGTTTATGTGTGCAGTATTGGAGTGGTGGTGGTAATACTACAGTTTTTGGACTTGGAGTTTAGTTGAATGAAATAGGAATTAAATGGAACTGTTAGTGATGATGGCTTTGTAGAGTGAATGAAGCCGAAATGGGTATTGCAGGTAGTACTGCTTGTGCTATTGATGGGGGAATTAGAGTGAGCGGCAGTTAAAGAAGTTATAATTTATAGAATTGGTGGAATTGGGCTGATATGGTTTGTAATAGCTCATGTTTTGGCTGCAGTTGGTGGGTTTGAATGAGAAGGTAGAGATTCAATGAGAAGATATTATCTTGTAGTTTGTGGAAGTTGTAACAGAGTATTGAAGTACAGTATTGTTCCGAAGAAGATTTCAGTTTGAGTTAGTGTGTGTTTCAGATAAGAAATTGTTCTGCTAGAATTATATTGTTAGAGTTCATGTTAGTGATATTATTTGTATGAATTACGTATCTTGAAGTTTAAACTGTTAGTCATTCCGGTCAGATTATCCGACCGACTCTTTCTTAGATGACTTAGGATATCGACTAAGATGAATCGATCTTGTGGACCGAGTTGATCCGGCACCGTTCCCTATTTGACTCGTTGACCGAGTTAACCCATTGACTTAGACGGGACTTTGACAATTGCCTGACGTTGACTGTTAATTGACCTTCCTGACTGTTACTGACCGTTTGTTAACCTGGTTGGGCCAGACCTTGTGTTAATGGGCTGAGTTTAGTGGACATGGGCTGGCCAAGTATTCCTACTTTGATTGTTTGGACCCTTTATGGTCCGAATTGACCCTTGGTTCCTTCTACAAAGTTGTATATATTCATAATACTTATCTAATAGACTATAGAACCAACCTAATTGAAATAGTAAACTTTAGATATGCGAAAGATAGATAACGAAATGATGTAGAACCATAAATGGGCTTAGAACCAATAGATAGTTCACTTAACTTATAATTAGAAAATTGTACGAGATTAATTATGTTATGAGCCTTGTGTGAGCCTTTTGGCTAATCTATTAGAGTGCTTGTGTGATTAACAGTTAATCTGTATTAACAACGATCGATTCAAAGGATGAACCAGTGGATTGTGGATCTCGAGGTAGGCAAGGCTTGTCATCAAAAGAGGTGGGAATCGATAACGAACTCTCATGTATTCATTATTGTTTTACAAATCTATCTTTTGTGAAATCCATGCATATCTTTGTTATTATATGATAGTGTATGCATGTATTATCTGTGTGTAATACAAACTAGTTTTTTTTAAAAAATTTGGGATGGGCTTGGATCTTTAGAAACAACTAATATCTGTGTTTTGGGAGTATTTACTTATTTCTCAAAATGTGATTCTTTCCATTGACTGGAAAGCGGTTACATTCTTTATTATTTGTTAGCATGAAAGGGAGAGGGTTTCCTTTTGATTGGTGTGAGATGTGTGCCCCCAAATGTTATACCTAATTTAAGCAAACCTAGATAGGCCTCGTTGGGTTGAATATTATATAGGTCTGGTTTTAATTTGGAATTTATATTTTCCCTATTTCTATGCGGGGGCAACGCATGTCTCATACGTGGATGTTTACTGTTTCTTTTAAATTACTTTCAAAAGCTATTATATTTTTGTTCCAGTATTTTAGGAAAAGAATGTTGGGAATGTTGTAGGTGGTTGCTGGTCTTGTTTTATGGAATGCGATGACATTCCATAAAATTTAGAGTACTTGTTATGTAGAGTGCGTGTATAATAAGGTACTGGTAAGGTACAAATCTTATTTGACTACGGGGTCGTCAAACCTCAGGGCGCTTTAATGATCATTGAAGAATCCGCAAGAGTCACGCCTTACTACTCCGAAGGACTGTGTCGCTTAACTATTATTTCTGTTGTGAATTTGTGTCGCAAGATTGGTTGGTAGAACTTTATATTTTCGTACAACTTATTATCTTAATATGTTTTATCTGTTTTCCGTGTTCTATCGGTTTTCAGTAAAACCTGCATTGTTTTTAAATCATTCTAGTGATTACTTGAAAGTTAGTTGTTATTTCTGCTGGGCACCCCTTATAGGGATGATGTGCTCACTCATTCCCACTTTTAGTTTCAGAGACAGATCGTGAAGTGCTCGTGGTGTTGAAAGCTTCGAGGAGTTGGTTTCGTTAGTTGGTTAGCTTCCGCTATGTTTATTTTGTGTTTATATTCTATTTGTAAACCAAATCACTATTAAATATGTATCACTTGATAGGAGTTCTTGTATTTATTTTCAGAGAGGGTTTAGATTCGGGTTAGACTTTGTTTAGAACTTTTAAATTAATTCTTAAATATATGTTTTACATCCTTAGTGCCTCATTTTTTAGTTAATCTCTTGGATTAGTCAGCTGCTAGCTTAGGGGGCGCTACAGAGTTGGTATCAGAGCTCACTATTAGATCTTACATGTGCGACAATAGGAATAGCCAGTGACCGATAGTGAACTGGATTAGTTTAGAACTGGGTTGGGTTTGTGAGATAAATTTTAATTACTAAAAACAATCAGGAACTAAAATATTTTTGAATTGAATTGTTTGATTGTTTTGTATAACATGCTGATTTGTTTATTTAGCATGATGTGTATGTATGTTGTTATATAAAGTATGAAGTAAAAGTTGTAGGTTAAAACCAGTTACATTATAGTTTAGATATTTCAATAGAGAATTAGAGATTAGTTAGACTCAATTATTTAACATAGATAATCTAGCACTGGAGAATAGTGAGGTTTGGAATTCTGGTGTGTTTGTGTTGTCTTTGTTCGTAGGAAACCATCGTCGGGTCTTGCTAACCTGGACATGCCAACTACAAGCTTGGATTACTTAGACATATAAGGAGGACTGGCTTCTATTAGTGAAATGTTAGATCCCAAATTCTGTTTAGAAAATAATAGAGTACCTTTTCTCGTAATTAGAACCATTAATCTATCAAATCAGAAATGCAGTTAAATTGTAAAAGTAATTAAGGTAATAGTTCGACCACTAATGTCAATAATAATAAATGATACTGAGATCACTGATAGTCACAATGAAAGTAATATTAAAACTTATCAAATAGTATTGTAATGAACTTTATATTATTAAAATCTCATTAGTAAATATTTAATGATTAAAATAATAACTAAGATCAAGTAGCTATGCAAAATTATTAATAATAAACTTCGGCCAGATTTTGTAAATTAAATAAAGTTAGAAATACATTCTTTTGCATATGAAATTGTTATCAGATAGTTAATATAAGACTTATTAGATTAGATCTAAGAAACGTGCGAATTTATTGCATAAAATACAAAGGACTAAATTCCTTAGTAATCTTATACCCAAATTTTCTTTAATCCAATAACTGATTTAGTAGATCATTAAAAAAAAATAAAAAATAAAAAAAATATATACATTTTATTAAATGACAATATACATGAAGAAATAATAATAGTGTTTGGATGCCTAGTACAATAATAGACTTCAAAGAAAATAAATTCGTATATTAGTAGGATACTTTACATTGATAGAAAAATCTAAAGACTTTTACGATACACTAAAATTTTATGCAGACTCAAATTGAAATGATATTAAGTTACCAGCGCCAATGCTTAACACGATATAATACGCGAATTCAATAGGGATAAATAAAATTAATTATATCAATCTTACATGAATGTAGAGTTATATTTCGAAAATTAAGACTTAGTGTACCAACTGGACTATCAACAAACCAATAACGATAATAATAAAGTTAGTGAAAATAGTAACACTACTGATAATAGTATTTCATCAATTATATTAATAGCAAATTTAAAGTAGATGGTAAATGGGAAATTTATATATTGTATAACAATCAAGTTAACATGTTAGATATTATAAATTGAAGTGAAATCAAATTTGTATAATTATACGATTAAAATGAATTTATTTTTAATATGAAATATGATATAGATATTTGAATAAAGGAATTAAATTGATATATTTAAATATATAAATTATAATTCAATTGAATATGTAAAAGTAGAAATATATATATTTGGGTAAGTAAAATGAAGTGAGATAATATGAGTTTAATGAGAAAGTATTAGTATATATTGATATAAAATGGTTAAATAAATAGGTAAATTTGTATAACAACTTAAAATGATTTAGCTTTAATTAAATGATGATTAAAATTAATTAAAGTTTAAATATATAAAAATGTAAGATTAGTTATATGGATAAATTTCATGAAATTAGTAAATTAATAAATATTCGGCTATAAGTTTTAGCGCGGAGAACTTAGACATACTTATGTGTTAGAATCAAATTCACCATAGTGAGCATAGAGACAATCTTATTATGAACTAGAAAATTAATCTTTTGAACTTAGAGCTACAAATTATAAATTATAGTTGTAGAAAGCCATATAGGTTTGTGTTTCATTTCTTGTTACCGTGAACTCATTTAAAATGAGTTGAGTTTTCGCGTGGTTGAAAGTATGAGCAGTACTTGTATTTAGTCGAGAGATAGTATTTCTCTATAAGGTGGGGAGTTTTGAAGACTAGAAGGATGGTCCGATTTTCGAGGACGAAAATGTATAAGGTGGGGAGAATGTAAGGACCCTCAAGCTCATCGACGCTATTTGACTGGTCTAGAGATGATCAAGAGACGATTAAGCCGCTAATGACTCGATCAATTAGAGACGAACGTTAATTAATAGAAATTAATCTAACTACGATCTAGATACGAAATTAGTACCATCGAATAGATCACGAAAAGTTACGCGAAATAGACTACTCGAACGTGTCATTCGGACACTGGACGAAGAAGATATCATCGGATAAGTATGAAGGGGTAAAATAGTAATTAGGTCGTAGAACGCTTGGCTGCCCGTATCAATCTTATGAGTGCCTAAAGTATTTTCGTTGTCCTTATCTTCACCAAGACGTGTCGAAGAGAATTCATTTTCTCTTTTCTTCCTTCTCTCTTCGTTCTTATCTCCTCCTTCTTCTGTTCTTCCTCTGTCGAATTCAATTCATATAATTGAGTTAAATCTTGTGAGAAGTTCATAGAAAACTTGTTAGTACGTTGAATCGAAGCTGATGATGTTTTAGTTGTTTGAGCATGAGAAGAAGAAGATGATGTAGTTGTTGATTTGAGGTTAGGGTTTCTGGAATTGGGATTTTTGTAGAACTGATGTTGATGAAGTGACGTTCTGGAATGAAGAATCGAAGGGTTGTTATGGAATTGACGAAGTGAAGCTTTTCTGGTGTTGAATCAAAACCAGGTAAATTTAGGGTTTCGATTTGATTGATTGTTCTTTATGCAATCGTTTTGTTTTGATCGATTATGGAGTGGGTCTGTTCTTAATTGAAGTTTAGATGTATGTATTAGGTTTAATTTCAGTTCTAGGAAGTTAATTTGGGAATTAGGGTTTAACAAATTGAAGATGGAATTTGGGGTTTTCCTATTTGATTCAAGTTACATGAAAAAGAGTTGGATGTTGTTGGACAAGTTATGGTTCAAGGTTAAATCACTTGAGGTGAAGATGAGTTGAATTGATGATGTTGAACTGGTGGAGGTGCGGAGGTTTTGTGATGCAGATGAAGTTTGAGTTATAGTTTGAAATCAGTTCAAAAACAAGTTATGAAGTCAAGATAGCAGTATGAGTGAATTACATGTTTAATGAACTGGATTGTGTACGTTTGCTGTGTAGTGTTGAAGTTAGGCAATGTATATATGAAGATGGTCTGTGGTGTTGAACGAAGATGAGTTTGCAGTGAAGAAGGAAATTGAGTTATAGGGAACCATTGAAGATGATTGTAATTAGTGTTGGTGGTCAGTTTAGAGGTAATGCTTAGCTTCTTATTTTAAAGTTGAACTGATAATGATGATGTTGGTGGAGTTGAGTTTCTAGTAGTGTTCTAGATGAATGTTAGGTATTTAAGATGAACATCAGGAGATTATAGGAGTTGATATTAGATTATGTGTGCAGTATTGGAGTGGTGGTGGTAATACTACAGTTTTTGGACTTGGAGTTTAGTTGAATGAAATAGGAATTAAATGGAACTGTTAGTGATGGTGGCTTTGTAGAGTGAATGAAGCCGAAATGGGTATTGCAGGTAGTACTGCTTGTGCTATTAATGGGGGAATTAGAGTGAGCGGCAGTTAAAGAAGTTGTAATTTATAGAATTGGTGGAATTGGGCTGATATGGTTTGTAATAGCTCATGTTTTGGCTGCAGTTGGTAGGTTTGAATGAGAAGGTAGAGATTCAATGAGAAGATATTATCTTGTAGTTTGTGGAAGTTGTAACAGAGTATTGAAGTACAGTATTGTTCCGAAGAAGATTTCAGTTTGAGTTAGTGTGTGTTTCAGATAAGAAATTGTTCTGCTAGAATTGTATCGTTAGATTTCATGTTAGTTCTATATCTTGAAGTTTAAGCCTATTAGTCATTCCAGTCAGATTATCTGATTGACTCTGTTCTTAGATGACTTAGGATATCTGACTAAGATGAATCAGTCTTGTGGACTGAGTTGATCCAGACCGTTCCCTATTTGACTCGTTGACCGAGTTAACCCATTGACTTAGACGGGACTTTGACAGTTGCCTGACGTTGACTGTTAATTGACCTTCCTGACTGTTACTGACCGTTTGTTGACCCGGTTGGGCCAGACCTTGTGTGAATGGGCTGAGTTTAGTGGACATGGGCTGGCCTAGTATTCCTACTTTGATTGTTTGGACCCTTTATGGTCCGAATTGACCCTTGGTTCCTTCTACAAAGTTTATATATTCATAATACATATCTAATAGACTATAGAACCAACCTAATTGAAATAGTAAACTTTAGATATGCGAAAGATAGATAACGAAATGATGTAGAACCATAAATGGGCTTAGAACCAATAGATAGTTCACTTAACTTATAATTAGAAAATTGTATGAGATTAATTATGTTATGAGCCTTGTGTGAGCCTTTTGGCTACTCTATTAGAGTGCTTGTGTGATTAACAGTTAATCTGTATTAACAACGATCGATTCAAAAGATGAACTAGTGGACTGTGGATCTCGAGGTAGGCAAGGCTTGTCATCAAAAGAGGTGGGAATCGATAACGAACTCTCATGTATTCATTATTGTTTTACAAATCTATCTTTTGTGAAATCCATGCATATCTTTGTTATTATATGATAGTGTATGCATGTATTATCTGTGTGTAATACAAACTAGTTTTTTGTTTTAAATATTGAGATGGGCTTGGATCTTTAGAAACAACTAATATCTGTACGTGTTTTGGGAGTATTTACTTATTTTTCAAAATGTGATTCTTTCCATTGATTGGAAAGCGGTTACATTCTTTATTATTTGTTAGCATGAAAGGGAGAAGGTTTCCTTTTGATTGGTGTGAAATGTGTGCCCCAAATGTTATACCTAATTTAAGCAAACCTAGATAGGCCTCGTTGGGTTGAATATTATATAGGTCTGGTTTTAATTTGGCCATTATATTTTCCCTATTTCTGTACGGGGGCAACGCATGTCTCATACGTGGATGTTTACTGTTTCTTTTAAATTACTTTCAAAAGCTATTACTCCCTCCGTTCCATTTTACTTGCTTTTTTAGGGTTTCTTTGGTGTTCCAAATTAGATGATAGTTTTAGTTTTTTTCCCCAATTTTCACTAATCTACCCTTGCTTTGGAATCATACCAGAGAATTAATTCTCTTGGTAATCAACACAAAAACAATTACTCTAACTTTTAAATATACCTCATGGAGGATATATACTCAATCTTGTACATCCCAAGTACATTACTATGGGATTGATAAGTTTCCCTATATTCTAGAAACACAAAACTAGGTTATTTAACTTTTAAGTAGGAATTAATATGGGTATTATTGGAAAGATTTTACTCTCTCTGATATTTATTAATATCAGTGAAAAAGTTTACAACGTCAAGTAAATCGGAACGGAGGGAGTATATTTTTGTTCCAGTATTTTAGGAAAAGAATGTTTGGAATGTTGTAGGTGGTTGATGGTCTTGTTTTATGGAATGCGATGACATTCCATAAAATTTAGACTTTCAGGCAGATATACTTTTGCCATCATTTGTTTCTTTGAGTACTTGTTATGTAGAGTGCGCGTATAATAAGGTACTGGTAAGGTACAAATCTTATATGACTACGGGGTCGTCAAACCTCAGGGCGCTTTAATGATCATTGAAGAATCCGCAAGAGTCACGCCTTACTACTCTGAAGGACTGCGTCGCTTAACTATTATTTCTGTTGTGAATTTGTGCCGCAAGATTGGTTGGTAGAACTTTATATTTCCGTACAACTTATTATCTTAATATGTTTTATCTGTTTTCCGTGTTCTATCGGTTTTCAGTAAAACCTGCATTGTTTTTAAATCATTCTAGTGATTACTTGAAAGTTAGTTGTTATTTCTGCTGGGCACCCCTTATAGGGATGATGTGCTCACTCATTCCCACTTTTAGTTTCAGAGACAGATCGTGAAGTGCTCGTGGTGTTCAAAGCTTCGAGGAGTTGGTTTCGTTAGTTGGTTAGCTTCCTCTATGTTTATTTTGTGTTTATATTCTATTTGTAAACAAACTCACTATTAAATATGTATCACTTGAGAGGAGTTCTTGTATTTATTTTCAGAGAGGGTTTAGATTCGGGTTAGAATTTGTTTAGAACTTTTAAATTAATTCTTAAATATATGTTTTAGATCCTTAGTGCCTCATTTTTTAGTTAATCTCTTGAATTAGTCAGCTGCTAGCTTAGGGGGCGCTACAATAACCTTTTCCTACAAACACTCTGTTTTTAGTAATTGTGTAAACATCAGATCCAATAGTTTGATACAACCCAGCCTTGTTGAGAAGATAGACGGAAACAAGGTTCTTTCTCATTCTGGAGTGTGGAGGACATCTTTCAGCATAAGTGTCTTCCCAGAATTAAACTTCAGTTCTACTGATAGGTGTAGAATACACCGTATTTTCTATGAAGAGTTTATGCTTTCTTTGCTATTTTTCATGTGAATTATGTATCTTATGTGTGAATTTGAGTTATTAGGTGCAATGGAGTCATTTGGAGCGAAAAAGGCAAAAAGGTCAACTCGCAAACGATATTTGGCGCATGCTAGATTGCACAAGAGGAGTTACGCCGGAAATTAAGATGTCAGTCTCCCAGAACTGACAGTTCAAATCAACAAGGGATTATTAAGGCAGCCCTTATCGGAGTTTTGAGTACCAATAACAATTCTCATCAGTACCTAAGCTAAAATTGAGAGAAATATCTTCCCAATCATTCTGTGCGGTTGTGCTTTAAAGATGGTTTGAATTTGAGAGAAAAGAGAAGAAGCAACATCTCAGTTGCTGAGCCAAATCGAGGAGACGCTGTTGCCAAGCTCATTCACGCCGGCAACTATGGCTTGAAGGGTTGAGAATTGTTCTAGTAGACAAGGAGAAGAAGTTTGTTTCACTGGACAAATCATGGAGAAAAGAAGGAGCTACTGCCATTGAGTTTTGCTTGTTAAGTGTGAAGATTTATGAATGTTTTTTGAGTCCTGAATGATTTAGAATGATGGGTTATTGTGTGATTAAATTCGTGTTGAGCAGGGAAGGAGTTGTGTGATTCAAATGTACAGCTAGTGCATAACCATCATCAGATTTCCAGACCCACGCAACCTGTTCGTTGAAAGGCTTGAGCCACCAGTGCTACACAGGCTCAAGATCAGTTGCCAATGGTTCACCTCACTATCTCAGTTACGGCTAGCCATGGGTCTCAGGGTCATACACGATGGGTTATAAGAAATTCACGAGTTCAAGAAAGGCCAGGGAATGGAAGGAAGTGAAGTAGTTGCAATTATGGGTTGGTATGATTCAGAGTAAGAACCTCAGGTCTGGTATGTGATTGAGGAAGAAATTGCAGGCGAAAATGAAAACTGCTGCCATGGCTCGATTGTTGGGATTATGTAGATGAACTGCAGGTGGTATAAAGAAATGTGGAGGTGAAATCAGGGTCTGAGGTGGTGCTGTAATAATTTGAAGAAGGCAGTGAGGATGAAGCTGCTGTTATTGGTTTGCATTAACGAAGGTGGATTGATGCTGGTAGCTGGAGATTGCAGCCGTCAGGGAATGGACCTAGGAACTTGAATGAAGTTGGATCTTGATGTAGGTTTTAGAGAACGGTGGCTCGCTTGAGATGGTTAGTAGCTGGATACTGGTGGTTATGCAGTTGTTGAGCTGAACTGCTAGTGATGCTGTTATGATATGGAGAATGACCTGAAGTATGCATCACTGGTGTGCTGTATGGGTGGTTCGGCAAGGTTTACTGGGATTTGTCTGAGCTGCAGGCAGTGTGGTTGAGCTGAATTGCAGGTGCTTGTACAGTTGTGTGGTGGAGATGTTGTATGGTGAGACAAGGAGCTCTGGTTTGAAGCAGTGATTGTGAGAAGAAATGGGTTCTAATCTGTGAATCTGGTGTTGCTGTGATTGGTTATGAGGAGTGTGCTGTTGAAGCTGTGTTGACTGAAGATGGAGTTGTTGATTTTGTTGTTACAGTGGGATAAGCTGATGCCAGTGACTTTGTTGTTGTTCTCAGAAGCTGTAGAGGAATGAAGTTAAAGGTCTGGTGCTGTTGAAGTCTGAACTGAGCTGAAAGGGGATTTGTTGCTATTGTTGATTATGGGGTCTGTGGAGTTTGCTGCTATTGGTTATGGAGTGTTAGGTTCAGTTGATGAAGGTAGCAGGCATGAAGTGAGTTAATTATGCTGTGTTGCAATGGAGCTGCAAGTCTGCTGCTGATGGAGTTGTTTGAGGCAACAGAGAATGGAATGGCAGGTTGAACTGGCAAGGCATTTGCAGCTGAGTGATGTGCTGCTGGTGGTGATGTGGTTCTCTGACAAGGAAGTGCCAAGGGAGTTACAGCTGATGGATTGGTTTCGGCAGGATGAGATGAAGGGTTTGAGGTGGTAGCTCAGGTTGAGTAATTGGATGTTGTTTGTGGCTTGTAGTGGTGCTACTATGGGAATGAAATTGCCAGAGTAGATGGAAGTGGTGGTGGTATGCTTGAATTGGACCTACTGGGATTATGAGCCACAAATGGGGATTGAGAAGAAAGGAGCTGGTGCTGTTATAAACTGTGCGAAAACGGGGTGAAAATGGCGCGCCGGTGAGCATAGTTCCGGTAGCCGGATTTCAGAACTTGAAGCATGGATCGTAATATTTCAGTGAATCGCGAGGGGGGTACGAGTCGGATACAAGAGTAGACGGCCGGACGTATGAGCTACGAGTCACGCTTTTGGGTGCGTTTTCGCAAGAACAAGGAATTGGCTTAGATGGTATTTTGTGAATGTTTGAATTGCGGGAAGTAAAGTTGAGCTCTTTGGGAGTATGCACTAGCTAGTGACAGTTTCTGATGATAGAACTGGCCTGAGACGATTTTCCGGCGACGGATTCCGGCGACCGGTGACCGGATTCCGGTGATGACGTCAGCAATCCGGCGACCCGTTTTGAACCCAAAATTCCAGAGACATATTTTTCACTCCTGGGCTTGGTGGACCAACTTGGAGACGGGTTTGGAGAAGACTTGACCTACTTTTGAGTATCCTTTTGGGAGAAGCATATAAATAGAAAACTCTTTTCTAAACCTAGAGATATCTCCATTAGGGAGACTTCTACTTTTGTTCTAGGGTTTCATGATAGTCTCTTCTTTGATGAATATGATGATGATTTCCAAAAACACAAGTACTTAATCTTATTATTGGTTAAAGATGTAGTTGGATTTTGAAAACAAGTTTTGATCTTTATGAATTAGTTTTCTCTCAACATTATCGTTTGATTTCTACGGG
This sequence comes from Papaver armeniacum, assembly GCA_023531295.1. Taxonomy (NCBI): domain Eukaryota; kingdom Viridiplantae; phylum Streptophyta; class Magnoliopsida; order Ranunculales; family Papaveraceae; genus Papaver; species Papaver armeniacum. Next base: position 34,273 of record JAJJWW010012755.1, read on the forward strand.
TTATAATAATTGCATGATTGACGTATTGCAATATGATTGAATGTTTGTTTAGTTAAGTCTAGAATTGATTGAACTCACATCCATATCTATAGCTATTTTAGGGTTTTCATCGAGCGATAACCTTGAATGCGAGTAGCATGATATGATTAGGGTTTGTAGTGATACATCCTCGTAGTCATATGTAGAAATTGACCTTTGTTCGAATTGTTTGCGCAATGTATTACAATTGCATTGATTAGCCTATTTCTGAAACTTAATGCTCCTAGGAATTGAACTTGATTAGCGCAAGGCGTTAGGTTATTCTTTAGGTAGAATTCACATACGCAGCTCTAATGTGTGTGTTGATGACTTAAGAAATTACGGAGTATTCTTGCAATTAGGTATTCTATGGCTTTTGATGATAGCGAGATTAAATACGAATTCTATTCATATATTCATAAACTTGTTTACAATTGAAGATGAAACCTTTATCCAATATTTCACATCCTTGATTTGCGTACTTTATTTGCTTTTTGTTTATTTTTATTTACACAATCGTAAATTCTTAGGGTTACTTATATAGGAAACCATAACAATTTGACAACCTAGACCTCTCTGTGGGATCGATCCTTTCTTGCCCTTGCTATATTTATATTTTGAGTAGTAAGAAAGTGTAATTATATTTGTGTCGGTGACAATAGGTCAAATTTTGGCGCCGTTCTTGGGAGGCAGTGGGTTGTTAATTGTTTTTGGTTTCTTATTTTTATTTTTAGGTTTGTTTTACTTTTTCTTATTCTTTGGTTTCTAACCGAGTTTTGAGAATCTCGTTTCAGGTACCAATTTCTATGGACGGAGCATATTGGAGCAATCAATACGGCTTTCAACCTCAACAACATGAAAACTATCACCCTTATGGGGAATACAATCAAAACCAATCCTTTGGTTATGGTCAATATTCCACGTACCCTTTTAGTTGTTCTCATACATTCCAACCTTCTTACGGTGGGTATGTAAGTGAGCAACCACAAGGAGGGGAGACTAGTTGTACTCCTATTAATTTTTCCTCTAGTTTGGTAGATGAAATGCAACAATTTATGGCCAGAATGGAGTCAATTTGTGGACAACCAAGCGTGGAACCATTTTCGTCGACCGAATGTGCTCATAGTATGTTTGGACCAATTTCTGATCGTAGTTATGATCATCCACCCATTCAAAGGGAATATAATTGGCCTAATACTGAAGTAAGTAATTCTACTTTTTCTTTGTCGAATGAGCTTTACCAACAAATGGAACACTATATTCAGAATTTGGATGTAACACTCCAAGAGCTTCAAAAAGGTGTTTCCACTTTAAGACAAGGCATTGAAGAGTACAAGGAGGAAATGAATAATTATGTTGAAAAAGGCGAACCTTTGGGGACTTTTGTTGATATTTGTGTAGTTAACTCAACTCTTGATCGTAATAATGATCATTCACCTATTCAAAAGGATGAGTTCGAGATTAGCAACACTAAATTCAGCGAGGACCAATGTTATGATGACTATGATAGTGATGATGATTATTATGAAAATACATCGTTTAAACCAATTCATGGTGACATTCCCGAGGAGTGTACAATGGAGTCTTTTTGCGATCAAGGTGAAGTTGAAAAGGAATATGATGACACTAGTGTAGCTTACTCGAGCATTGATCTTTATAATGATCAAGAACCTATTCAAAAGGTAGAGCTTGAGGATGATGCAATGAGTGTTCTAAAGAAATTCCTTATGGACAATATTGCATCCGCAAAAGAGTATGTGCCTTACAACACAAAGGAGGAATATGTTGAGAATGAGACGGTTATGACCAATATTGTGGAAGACCCAATTGAGCTTGCATATGATTGTAATGATGATGTTTATGTCGAGACTTTGGTTAAGGCAGAAACGGACGAAGAATGGTTACAAGGTTTGATAGAGGACCATGATATACAAGAGGTGAATAATTCACTTGAGTTTTTCAAGGATGAAGAGGATTCCGTGCTACAAGAGATTGTGCGAGGTTTGTTTAACCCTTTGCATATTGATTCTTCTCCTTTACCTCTTATTGGTTTGAATTTATGTGCTTCAAAAATATTGTTGAATGATTTTATATCTCGATATCCGCCATTAGAGATACTTGATTCTCATACTATGCAGGTTATGGAACAAGAAACCTTGGAAGTACCCGACCTCTATATTCTTTATACACTTCCAAGTGTGGCCAAGAATAAGTGTGGGGGAAGCTTTTATCGGTTCATAGCTTCATTCCTGTTTTATATTACTAATATTTGTGTGAAGCTAGTGTTTGCAAAACAGGTGCTATGGGTGGATCCCCAAATTTTCCGATTATTGGTGTATGGGGAATGAATCTTACAAGAAGCAAGTCGGGCCGTCGACTTTAAAACAAGCGCTAAGTGGGAGGCAACCCACCGGTTTTGTATCTTTATCCTTATCTTTTTTTTTTTTTTTTTGCATTTGCTTTTATCTTTATTTTCTTGTTTTTGCATATCATTTGCGGAATTTCCCACCTTGAACTCTCTTTGGAAGATTCAATTTTACATTGAGGACAATGTAAAGTTTAAGTGTGGGGGAGCATTTATATGTTTTAGTTTTTTTTATGCCTTTAAAAAAAAAAAAAAAAAAAAAAAAAATCAGAAAAAAAAAAAAACCAAGAAAAAAAAATTGTGCTTTTTGAACTCCGAAATCTAGAACTTGTGCCTTTAGGATGACACCATTAGTGGATGGAACCATTTTGAATGCAGGAGTTGAGGAACCAATTAACTAAAAGGGAAGAATATAGCTCGAAATCACAAATTAACATGATAGTTGTTACCATATCTCGGAATATCACCATATCACATTCTATTTTTATTTTTCCATATTTATCTATTGTTCTCTAAGTGCTTTGGTGGGTCACTAAAAATCGACGTGTTATTACTGCTAGGATGAAATAGAGTGATTGAGTTATTAGAAAAAGAAAAAAAAAATGATGAAAAAATATATATAAAAAAAAAAAAAAAAAAAAAAAAAATGAAAAAAAAAAGGACCGATCAATTAGACCAAAACGGAATAAGAATGACACTTGGATAGCAGTATGTGTGAAACGTAGTCCCTGTCTCCGTCGCCTAAACAAGCGTGGAATGCAGGATCCAAGGCAACTATCATGTACTTGCTGACAAGAATCATGCGCTTGGATCCAGTTTGATCCAATCATGTTGTCTATAAAAAAAAAAAAGAGAAATTGGATCCAGTTTGATCCAATCATATAAAAAAAAGAGAAGAAATTATTATTGTGTTGAATAAAGTCACTTCTGGTTCCCTTGTATATGCCATTGATTTGATGTAGCATTCAGCACCAACAGCTCAATCCAATAGGATTAGGTTCATCTTAGCAGTGACCTTCAGACAGATATGGGAAACATCGAACACTTGTTAATATTCGCGCAAACATCTACATCTATATCCATCTTCTTAATCTTTTCATTGTGATTGTGGTTTGTTAGTTTAGAGTATTGTGGCTTGTTCGACTATCTAAATAGAGTTTATTTACTAATAATTGAATTGAATTTGCAAGGTATCTCCTCCTGTAGTCATTTTGGATTCATTCATTGATTTGTCATATATAGACGGAGTTTGGAATATAGGTTTTGTAGGCAGACCTCTTGTAAACCTTCACGAGACTATAACTCGTCCACTAGGGACACCTAGGGGTTTAAAGGCTTGTTATTTATGCTAAAAGTGACCGTAGCCTCGACGTCACGGAGTTGTTGTATTTTAGTTTTGTTTGATTTGCTCGAGGACTAGCAAAGTCTAAGTGTGGGGGAATTTGATAGGTGTAGAATACACCGTATTTTCTATGAAGAGTTTATGCTTTCTTTGCTATTTTTCATGTGAATTATGTATCTTATGTGTGAATTTGAGTTATTAGGTGCAATGGAGTCATTTGGAGCGAAAAAGGCAAAAAGGTCAACTCGCAAACGATATTTGGCGCATGCTAGATTGCACAAGAGGAGTTACGCCGGAAATTAAGATGTCGGTCTCCCGGGCGACGGTTCAAATCAACAAGGGATTATTAAGGCAGCCCTTATCGGAGTTTTGAGTACCAATAACAATTCTCATCAAGTACCTAAGCTAAAATTGAGAGAAATATCTTCCCAATCATTCTGTGCGGTTGTGCTTTAAAGATGGTTTGAATTTGAGAGAAAAGAGAAGAAGCAACATCTCAGTTGCTGAGCCAAATCGAGGAGACGCTGTTGCCAAGCTCATTCACGCCGGCAACTATGGCTTGAAGGGTTGAGAATTGTTCTAGTAGACAAGGAGAAGAAGTTTGTTTCACTGGACAAATCATGGAGAAAAGAAGGAGCTACTCTTTTGCCATTGAGTTTTGCTTGTTAAGTGTGAAGATTTATGAATGTTTTTGAGTCCCGAATGATTTAGAATGATGGGTTATTGTGTGATTAAATTCGTCTTTGAGCAGGGGAAGGAGTTGTGTGATTCAAATGTACGGCTAGTGCATAACCATCATCAGATTGCCGGACCCACGCAACTTTGTTCGTTGAAAGGCTTGAGCCACCAGTGCTACACAGGCTCAAGATCAGTTGCCAATGGTTCACCTCACTATCTCAGTTACGGCTAGCCATGGGTCTCAGGGTCATACACGATGGGTTATAAGAAATTCACGAGTTCAAGAAAGGCCAGGGAATGGAAGGAAGTGAAGTAGTTGCAATTATGGGTTGGTATGATTCAGAGTAAGAACCTCAGGTCTGGTATGTGATTGAGGAAGAAATTGCAGGCGAAAATGGAAACTGCTGCCATGGCTCGATTGTTGGGATTATGTAGATGAACTGCAGGTGGTATAAAGAAATGTGGAGGTGAAATCAGGGTCTGAGGTGGTGCTGTAATAATTTGAAGAAGGCAGTGAGGATGAAGCTGCTGTTATTGGTTTGCATTAACGAAGGTGGATTGATGCTGGTAGCTGGAGATTGCAGCCAGGAATGGACCTAGGAACTTGAACTGAAGTTGGATGCTGCTGTAGGTTTTAGAGAACGGTGGCTGCTTGAGATGGTTAGTAGCTGGATACTGGTGGTTATGCAGTTGTTGAGCTGAACTGCTAGTGATGCTGTTATGATATGGAGAATGACCTGAAGTATGCACCACTGGTGTGCTGTATGGGTGGTTCGGCAAGGTTTACTGGGATTTGTCTGAGCTGCAGGCAGTGTGGTTGAGCTGAATTGCAGGTGCTTGTACAGTTGTGTGGCTGGAGATGTTGTAAACTGAGACAAGGAGCTCTGGTTTGAAGCAGTGATTGTGAGAAGAAATGGGTTCTAATCTGTGAATCTGGTGTTGCTGTGATTGGTTATGAGGAGTGTGCTGTTGAAGCTGTGTTGACTGAAGATGGAGCTGTTGATTTTTTGTTCTGATGGTAAGCTGATGCCAGTGACTTTGTTGTTGTTCTCAGAAGCTGTAGAGGAATGAAGTTAAAGGTCTGGTGCTGTTGAAGTCTGAACTGAGCTGAAAGGGGATTTGTTGCTACTGTTGATTATGGGGTCTGTGGAGTTTGCTGCTATTGGTTATGGAGTGTTAGGTTCAGTTGATGAAGGTAGCAGGCATGAAGTGAGTTAATTATGTTGTGTTGCAATGGAGCTGCAAGTCTGCTGCTGATGGAGTTGTTTGAGGCAACAGAGAATGGAATGGCGGGTTGAAGCGGCAAGGCATTTGCGGTGAGTGATGTCTTCTTTGGTGGTGATGTGGTTCTCTGACAAGGAAGTGCCAAGGGAGTTACAGCTGATGGATTGGTTTCGGCAGGATGAGATGAAGGGTTTGAGGTGGTAGCTCAGGTTGAGTAATTGGCTGTTGTTTGTGGCTTGTAGTGGTGCTACTATGGGAATGAAATTGCCAGAGTAGATGGAAGTGGTGGTGGTATGCTTGAATTGGACCTACTGGGATTATGAGCCACAAATGGGGATTGAGAAGAAAGGAGCTGGTGCTGTTATAAACTGTGCGAAAACGGGGTGAAAATGGCGCGCCGGTGAGCATAGTTCCGGTAGCCGGATTTCATAACTTGAAGCATGGATCGTAATATTTCAGTGAATCGCGAGGGGGGTACGAGTCGGATACAAGAGTAGACGGCCGGACGTATGAGCTACGAGTCACGCTTTTGGGTGCGTTTTCGCAAGAACAAGGAATTGGCTTAGATGGTATTTTGTGAATGTTTGAATTGCAGGGAAGTAAAGTTGAGCTACTGGGAGTATGCACTAGCTAGTGACAGTTTCTGATGATAGAACTGGCCTGAGACGATTTTCCGGCGACGGATTCCGGCGACCGGTGACCGGATTCCGGTGATGACGTCGGCAATCCGGCGACCCGTTTTGAACCCAAAATTCCAGAGACATATTTTTCACTCCTGGGCTTGGTGGACCAACTTGGAGACGGGTTTGGAGAAGACTTGACCTACTTTTGAGTATCCTTTTGGGAGAAGCATATAAATAGAAAACTCTTTTCTAAACCTAGAGATATCTCCATTAGGGAGACTTCTACTTTTGTTCTAGGGTTTCATGATAGTCTCTTCTTTGATGAATATGATGATGATTTCCAAAAACACAAGTACTTAATCTTATTATTGGTTAAAGATGTAGTTGGATTTTGAAAACAAGTTTTGATCTTTATGAATTAGTTTTCTCTCAACATTATCGTTTGATTTCTACGGGTTATAATAATTGCATGATTGACGTATTGCAATATGATTGAATGTTTGTTTAGTTAAGTCTAGAATTGATTGAACTCACATCCATATCTATAGCTATTTTAGGGTTTTCATCGAGCGATAACCTTGAATGCGAGTAGCATGATATGATTAGGGTTTGTAGTGATACATCCTCGTAGTCATATGTAGAAATTGACCTTTGTTCGAATTGTTTGCGCAATGTATTACAATTGCATTGATTAGCCTATTTCTGAAACTTAATGCTCCTAGGAATTGAACTTGATTAGCGCAAGGCGTTAGGTTATTCTTTAGGTAGAATTCACATACGCAAACTCTAATGTGTGTGTTGATGACTTAAGAAATTACGGAGTATTCTTGCAATTAGGTATTCTATGGCTTTTGATGATAGCGAGATTAAATACGAATTCTATTCATATATTCATAAACTTGTTTACAATTGAAGATGAAACCTTTATCCAATATTTCACATCCTTGATTTGCGTACTTTATTTGCTTTTTGTTTATTTTTATTTACACAATCGAGAAATTCTTAGGGTTACTTATATAGGAAACCATAACAATTTGACAACCTAGACCTCTCTGTGGGATCGATCCTTTCTTGCCCTTGCTATATTTATATTTTGAGTAGTAAGAAAGTGTAATTATATTTGTGTCGGCTGACAACCGGTCATCTACCGTACCAGAACCTTTCACAATAGTGTTGTGGGAGTCTCCCAACAACACTTTCTTATCCTTTGTTTTTGTATAACTCTTAAATAAGGACCTATCAAAACAACAATGGCGCGATGCACCACTGTCTATCCACCACCCATCAGTTCCACCAACCATGAAAAATTCCGGGTCAAAAACCATGGCAATTATAACGCTTTCAGAAACATTAGCTTGTGCGTTATTCTTTCCTTTGTTATTCCTGCAATCCCTAGCCATGTGGTTCGGTTTACCGCAGGCATAGCAAAGGAACTCAGAATCAGAATTCTAAACTTTCCTTGATGGGTGTGGGTTCTTGTTTTGATTAGGTTTTCCTTTCCTTTGGTTCTAGTCAGGTTTCATAGGTTTTTTCTTAGGTTTCAAGCTCGGTTGAGTCTGATTCTTATTGTTGGAAACAATAAGAATCTCTTCATTTCTATCTTGTTTCCGTGCTTCCTCTTCAACCCTGAGCTTAACAATCAAACTTTCAAGAGAAAATTCCTTAGACTTATGACGCAAAGCATTACGAAAATCTTTCCAAGTGGGAGGTAATTTATCAATCATTACAGCTACTTGAAATTGTTCATCAATTGTCATACCTTCCGTCATAATTTCATGCGCTATTTTCTGAAGTTCATGAGCCTGAGCAACAACTGATTTTTCATCCACCATTTGATATTTCATGTAGCGGCTTACATCATATTTCTTCGATCCGGCTTCTCCAGTATCGTATTTTTTCTGTAAGGCATCCCAAACATCTTTAGCAGTATCAAACGTGGAGTAATATTCATATAAATCGTCAGACAGTGCATTGAGAATATAGTTCTTGCAATCAAAATCATCATCAACCCATTTTTCATAGGCTTTTTGTTTTTCGTCAGCAGTCTGGGTCACAACAGGAATAGGTTCTTCAGTTTGTTGAGGAGTTGCACTTGTTGCAGCTGGAGTTTCTTTTGTCGCTGCTTCTGCATCTTTTGGATCAGCTGGTTTGATGGAGGTCACCATCATGTGCAACTTCATCAGTTTGAGTTAGAAGAACAACTTTTGCTTCCATATTCTGAAATGGAGTCCTTCAAACTTGAATGGCTTATTGATATCAGCAACTGTTTTCTTTTCAGATTCCATGGCAGAAGGATCGTCCTAAACTTGTTGGAACAATTGCCTATTTCACACCTGCAAAACAAATATTAGAACACAAAACAAAGTGACGGCTGAGTCACAACCAGGTCGCTCTCTTTAGGACGTTCCGTGGCTCTGCCTTGAATTTTGTGCAAGCAGTTCTTTCTCCGTCACAACGCCCCCAGGATAAAACAAATGAGAAAAACTCTCTTTCGATCTCTCACGCACACAATGAGAAATCGATCACTTCTACTCTCTCTATTCTTGCTCAGTATTTTTGGTCTCTTGATTCTTAGAAAACAATGGTGTAAAACTTGTGTTTTCTTTCTGTTCTCAAAACTGTTTTTATAACCAGGCAGTCAATGCTAATTAATGGAGAATAAATTGGATTAATTGCAGCAATTAAAATTCCATTCGAAACAGTCAAAAAATAGAAAAATAAATCATGCCATAATTAGCGCAATTAAAACATAATTATGTGCAGTAAAAACGGTTGAAAAAATCTTTTTAAAAAAAGCAAAAAATACTTTCCAAATTCAAGAGACCTCCCAAGACCCCCAAGGCCCGAAGGCCCCGCCAGTATGGGGGATTCGATCCTGAGACCTAACCCTCCAGGCCCAAAATAGTTAACCACCGGGCCAAACTTGAATTGTTGATATAAATGTACAAAAGAATTATTTTAAAACATATATTCCAACAGTTGGCGTGACATATAGTACTCTGAGTTCGAAATTCTTCATCAAATTCTTTACGGATTAAAAAATAATATTATCCTAAAAATAAATAGGACGAGCTCAGCTGCGGTCTTGGCAAATGATTCCAATTGGTTGGCGTGACCTACAGTCCTCTGGCCGAAGGAAGACGCCCACATGTTATCCTTCATTTTGGTCGACCAGCTTGAACTCTTTTTTAAATAAAGTTTTCAATTTACTATCGACGTAACGAGTTTGAATAAAATGGTTTGCCAGGAACCAACCGCTCGAAAGGGTTTTCGACTATGGCATTTTCGGATTATCGTGGAATCCATGTCATTAATCTCAACCAGAAGAAGTTGAGTGGTAGACAATCAGCCGAACTATATGAACTGGTTCGTTTTTAGAAGTGACAGAATATTTAGTTTATCCAAGGAATGTTCACTACTCATCATTTTTCTTAGTTGAGGAGGAGGACTCTATACAGTAGATTAACTAGATCTCCACTTAATGAAAATCCTAAAATAGCAAGATTGGTTTCATAATATTGTTGTTTATAGACAAGTCTCCAAGTTGAGCCGTCACAAATACACTTCTTTTGGGAGTCTGTCACGAGGGAATGAGAATATGCCATTGTACGAAGAAACACCAAAATAGTATAATCTTTCAAAATTAATTAGTACATTTCCCATAAAGTGTTATAGGTATAATCTCAATTCAGTAGTTGGTTTAATTTAAGTAATTACCTAACGAAAGAGTTATAGGTGGAGTCGGCTCGGCATATGCATATTTTTTTTTTTTCTCTTGAAGGAAAAAGAAAAAAGACCACCAAAGAACTACATAGGGAAGAAGCTTACTCAGCAAGTCAGTTTTAAATTACTATAACATCTCAACGACACAGCCCAGATTTCTGGCCAAGTTGGATGTCATTTGTTTTGAAATTACATGGGTAGAAAGTATCTTCGATCAAATATGATATATAAACCAAGATTTTTAACTCCACAAAAATCGACTCTCTTATGATAATGAGTTTCAAGTCACCGAGATGATACCCATTATCTTCCGGAAGAGTTTACTATTCCCGAACTAGGCTTTAGTTTTTTAAATTTTATTTTGGTGGTGTTCTTGTGGAATTTGTCTACAACCATTGATTCCTGAATGGTAACTTAACTGATCCATAATGACATTTACTTTTCTTTTCTACTTAACTTCCTAGCTACTCCTGCTAGCTTGGTTTGCACTTTAAATACTTAGTGACTCACTATTAATTTTGTAACTTCCATCATCCATTTCTTTTAGGTGAAACCACTTCATGCAATTAAAACCCTACTTTCACCCTACAGATAGCACCTTCATTTCACCTTCTAGGTTCCTACATGTGGCTTCACCACCACTTATATTTCAATGGTACCCAATGCATTGTACTTGTGTGCGTTTTTTGGTTACATGTCACTGATGTCAAACACTAATAAAGTTTCACCTAGCTAGAACCAGAAGCCCTTCTATATTGACTTAACGTTAGAAACCAGAATGGATTGCACCAAAAGCTAACTGCTTATTAAAACGCCAGCCCTGGAAAGAAAAAGAAAAGCTAGTCAAATCTAGGTGTAGTTTCAACTTTTTTGCAAGTTAAAGCACTCCATCACCACCTTCCTTAAATTGGATTCAGAATATTCTTAGGATAAACCCATCCCACTTACTAGTGTAGTACTGTTACTTAACTACTTGTATGTTAAACTAATGATGGTTTAGTTCACTTTAATTCGGGTTTAGACTGATACAGTTCATTGATTACCTGTGATGACATATCAGGTCGATGTACAGTGCAACTTTTTTTATGACATGAACAATCTGAGTTTTGGCAACAGTTTATCCAATAACTGTGGCGAATACTTTTGAAGACTTCCCAATTATTTTGCAACATTTTAATTGCTTAAAGATCCGTCCGTGTGATGATGTTACTCCAGCAGGCATGCGAGTAACATATAAAGCATGGCGAAAATTAATTATCAAAGTTCAAAACAGAACAATTTTGCCAAGGATATTGCAATTTGAATTTGCAACTCTATCATCAACTTGTTGTAATAAAACTTGAATAACTCATTTTAAATTATCATAAATTTGGAATAATATGAACACAGTGATAAATTGCCTTGAAAGAGATACATCTATTGCATTGCTTTAGTTAACCTGGCTAAATTGGGGCATATGGTGATTAATTGGGGCCTATGGATTTCTTCATCCACCCAATAAAGAATGATAATGGGTGTCTAAAGTGTATTAAAATACTAGATTACCCTTATACATTCTTAATAATTCCTAAAACAAATTCTAAAATCTAAATCATTTCTATTAACAATCCTCAATCAAAAATTAAAACCCAATTCATCAAAATAAAAAACTAAAACCTAATCACAAACAACAATTCAATTCTCTATTTTTTGGTTTTTGAAAAAAAATTCGGCGACAAACAAATTCGAGTGATTGAGTTAACTCCATTTAATCCGTTCCTTTAGAAAAACTCAACAATGATTTAACCATAAATCTCTGAAATTTCTTCATCTAATTTTCTGAAAAATCAACCCAGAATCGGTTTATGTGTTGCCCTAGAATAAACCGATTGTAGTTGATGTTACCAGGAATATGTTTTTGGTGTACACATACATAAACCGATTCTGGGTTGATGTGATGAACATCAACCACAATCGGTTTATGCTAATGCACACGTAAACCGATTCTGAGTCCAAGTTTGGATTTGTAGAGAAATCAAGAATCGGTCTTTATGTGCCTCACATATAAACCGATTATGTGAAATATTAAGTCTTCTGTATGTTTTTTGCTAGAATCGGATTATGTGAAATACCGCATAAACCGATTCTGGTTAACCCATTTTTTTCTTCTAGTTAATACTCGATCACAAAATGAGTGTAAAATCATACTCGATTTCAGTTCGAGTACAAGTGAAAATGCGTATGATTTTGCACCCAATTTGAAAACGAGTATAATTTTATACTCGAATTGAAAACGAGTATGGCTTCTCAAACGATTTGAAAATGAGTATGAAATCACACTCATTCTTAACTCGAGTATATGTAATGGAGTAGAATAAATGTTAGTTGTATTTGATGTTTAACAACACATAATTTCCCGATCATAAAGAAAAAAATTACCAGAATCAGTTTATGTTCATGTCCATATAAACCGATTCTGGATAATCGGTTGATTTTCATGTCTATATAAACCGGTTCTGGGTAAAAGCAAATTTAAAAAAATTTATGTATGTTTTTGAAGTTATAATCGGTTGATAATAATGCCAACATAAACCGATTCTTGGTTGGTGTTCTTAAAAAAATTTCAAATTTTTAAATTTTTTCATGTTTTGATGATTCATTAACACAACTTTATAGGTTTTATTTATTGCCACATCGAATGATATGTAGCTTATATATTATTTTTGAATCAGATCGTAAGTAAGAAATGTTAGCACGAACTCGAGTGCATAACAACACATTGAATATGCACTTCAAAACCTTTAGATTTTATATGCATCTTTATCTACAATATAAAGCACAGTTTGTTTCTGAGTGGTGGCCAGGATTTATTAAGGCAAAGATAAATCTACGGTCGTGGTTGTGCAGACCACACCCATAACCCGCACGTGCGCCAAGGCTAACTTTGCCTATATGAGTGGTGGTCAGGATTTATCCTTGGCAAAGATAAATCAAAGGTTGTGATCCTCCGTGCCACACCCTACAAGTCGCACACGTGGTGTTCATTCCAATATTATGAATTAAAAATGAATACTCAAGTCAAGATATTGAATTTTAAAAATTATAACATGGAGGTTCGAACTCATGACCTATTGTGTCATAAGAGTGGCCTCTAACCATTGTTCCACCTTGGTTGGAATTGATAAAAAGATAAATCAACGGTGGGTTGTTTGTTCAACTTAAATATTAATTAGTATAAGTATTTTATTAATTAGTATAAGTGATTTGTCTAGAGAGAAGATAAATCTATGGTTATGGTTTGTTCAACTTAAATATTAATTAGTATAAGTGTTTTATTAATTTAGGAAACATTAATTTCTCATGATAAATGATTTATTAATTTTACATCATAAATATCCCTTAATTAATATTAATACATATCTCCATAAATAAGTAATAATTTTGACAAAAATTATTTCAATAGATATTAGTGGTGGTGGTGGTAGTAGAGGAAGAAGTAAGTGGTGGAAGCGGTGGAATGTGTTACAAAGTGGTGGAGGCGGTAACATTAGTTTTGGTGGAAGAAATAGTGGATCTGGATGGTTTTAATGGCGGTGGTATTAGTTTTTTCTTTTTGAATCAAAAATAATAAATTTTTTTACATGATGGGTAACATTGTATTGTGAAAAGTATAGTTGGTTGTTTTTGACACGATCAAAAAAGGCGGATAAAAATACTTTTGGGATGATACCAAATCATATAAGACAAAATGGTTGTTTTTGGTGCCACTGCTATCTTTGGTAACCGTTCGTACGCATGATTTTCAGTATTAACAAAAAACATATAGTTGAATAAATTAATTGACGACCTAAGTTTGTTAAATCTAAACTTTATACATGACGTGTGGGATTAAAAGTTATAAGTGCGCCCAATATTCTACGAGGGATGGAAAATGGTGGTGGTGGAGAAAGAAGTAATATCTGGTGGTTTGTGGTACTGGCCGGTTTTGATGAGTAGTAATTGACTATGTTAATTATGTGTTGCTACAAAAGGATAACACTATAAATTAGAAATGTGGTTGATCGTCTTAATGCTAATATAAACTCGGTTAAAATACATGAAAATTAAGAAGAAGAAAAAACATTTGGATGTCACGTTATATAATAAATAACACTAAAAACTACATATTTAGTATCAAGGTTTCTCCGTCCAATAGATAAATCTAAGGTTGTATTGAGATCCCGTAAGCATAGGGCGAGTTGGTCTTGGATTTACGAATGATAATGAATATAATGAACGCTCCCTCTCGGTTTGTCCAATGAAAACCGAAACCTTCTAAAAAAATAATCAATCGAACAACACTTAGATGGAACGCATCACCACCAAAGTGTAAACTTCTCCGAATTGCTACATATCCCAAAGGAAATTTCTACAAATTAATCGGTGATTTCCTCCCTACCGTTGCGGGCATGCAATTAAATCTCTAATAGTGATTTTAAAGGTATTTAATAATTATAAAATTCTCTTATAAGTTTTGTTTATGCAAGTATTGATTTAACTTGGGTTCTTTTGTATTTTTGTGTTAAGTTGATGACTTTTTAATTTGAATACATGTTTGGTTAACAAACTTTGATACATATAGGGTATTTTCTTTGTAGAACTGATGTTAGTCTCTCATTTTTCCCGTTATCACATTGTTTCGATCCCGTATTTGTAGACATTATTTGACTAATATTGGGGTATTTGTTTAATCTCAAGGCCGATTAAACCCAATGTGTGTTGTATACATTGAAGGCGAGGTGTCGGCTCTACCTTGAAACTAATAATTTTTCTTCGGAAGGTTAGTTGAATTTATGTAGATACAAATATCAATATGACTATGCTCTTTAAAACTCCAAATTACTTGAGTAACACTAGATGTGAGAACGTCATTCATGCACTACTTAGCATAGTTGGTGTGAAATCTTTTTATCCACGAATTTCTTCAATATTATGTTATCAATATGATTGAGAAAGAATCTTACACATGTTTTGATTTACTATTATAAGTTTATTTTTTCAACTCACATGTGTATATCTCAAACCTTCCAATAGCCAAGGGTTCTTCATTTTTATAACTCTCACATTTTGCAAAAAATAAATAAATAGTGTTTATCTATAGTAGGGAAAATATTATGGGTTTTTGCTTCACTCCTTAGAGCCTTAGTTATCAATAATTTCGGAACAAAAGTATTCATAAACATCATGGAGTTGGATTGGCAGTTTTAGGTATATGTACTCTGTTAGATGAAATATTCTTTTTGAAGTTTGAAATTATGGTATGATGGAACAATAAATAGGAAAAATTTTATTTATCGTATTTTTTATTTTATTTTCATGTTGGCACAACATTATTACTCCGTCAGGATAATAAATTGGAATAACATGCTTAAGTAAAAAAATAAAAGATCAGGTAACCCATTTTGTTTCCCAAAACCTATTTGAATATCAAAATAATTACTCACGAATAAAATGAAGCAAGAAAAATGTGAACAATATCGTATTAGAGACAAAACATCCCGTGCCGTTACGGCACGGGTTAAGATCTAGTAATATCATACATGGCGACTTAAAGGTGAATATTTATGGTGCATTCAAGTGTGTGATAACACCAGATATTCACGTAGTAGGCATTACAAAATTTCTTAGGATGCGGCGATTGTGAAGATCATAATCATCGTGAGATTTTATTTAGACGGTAGAAAATGAAAACGATTGATACGATTTTGACAATCATAATCATCCTATAGGGAATAACTTTGTAGGTTTCACTATTACATCAAATTGCTATCAAAATGTTGTTATTTAGCCTTTCATATTTCCTATTTTCGAATTGGACCACAAATAATATGTGCATTGTAAGCGCCAAATTCACCGAAGGACGCGGCGATTGTGAAGATCATAATCATCATCAGAATATGTTTTAGATGGTGGAAAATGATACCTATATTGATATGATTTTGAGGACTAATGGTTTTATCGAATACGACCAGTACTCCCTATCCTAACCAGGAGAATGCCACTCTATGACCCGCCACCAATTGCTGAGCATATCTTTTTCACAAAATGGAATGTTAGGGTGGCCCCTAGTAAAAACGGACTGGTGGGACCCAGGTTGAGAAATGGCTGTCAGAATCTAAACCACCAATTGTTGCCAAACAAGAAAGATTCTCCTGCTGATTTTGACACGTGGCATACGAATTTAACACCAATTTAAAGCAGAAACTTCCCGCCGCGTATATCAAAAGAGTGAAACAGAATTTAATGTCCTGTAGAATTCTTGCCCTCAATGCGTAACAGAAAGGGAAAAAGATTATTACGAAAAGAGAAAGACTATTTTATCGCGATAAATTGATATGGACCGTTGAATCTTTGTGTGCTGTGTGGTGTCATCTTTTACCGTGAGATGAGAATCCGAAAATTTAATTTATTGATCTGCTGTTTCAGAATCTGAATCACACTTAACAAGAATAATAGTCAGCTTTATTCAGATTTTGTTTTGTTCTATTTTCAGACGCTTCTTATCCACTATGTCAACCAAATGTAGCGTTTATACGGTGTGGGGTGGACAACTGGAATACTGGGCAAGTTTTTTCTTTTTGAAAGTTGAATACTGGGCAAGTTATGCTGTTCGTCATTTGCAGCAAGATAATGAGCTGTGGTAGGACAACTTGTGTACGTCTTTTGTAGTGTGCATGGTCCATGACATGCAAATTATTCTCAAGCAGGAAATCCATCTAAAATAAACAATATAAATGGCTTTCTCTTACTTGACAATGACCTTTTTAGGGGCAACCCCCAAAAAATCGGGAACGACTAATAAAACAATAGGGACAGGGTCACCCAAACCTAAAACAAAGCCACCCTTTATCTCAAATTTCTTGAAATGATAAATATGTCCTCCATAATCGGTGGTTAAGTTTACAATCGGGAGAAATTTGTTATATAAAGGAAATTCTTCACATGATTGAGAACAACCCAGAATCGGTAGATAATGGAGTACCATGTCTACCGATTGTAAACTACTAGGCCAAAATATATCTATAATCGGTACAAAATGATATTTAATTGGCTTAGATTACAATGTAGTCCCAAAATTGGATTGTGCCAAAATCCTTAAATTTTTGAATTCTCTTCATCTACACAAACATAATCGGTAGTAAATTTTGAATCTTCGTGATGTTTATTATCTACCGATTGTGGTAGTAGTCCCAAATTCAAAATTTTCAAAAATCAATGAGAATTTAGGATTTCTCTATTTTCACAATGGGTAGTTTCTTAATGTTTATTGCCTTCGTGATGTTCATTATCTACCGATTATGGTAGTAGCCCCAAATTCAAATTTTTCAAAAACCAATGGAATTTTGGATTTCTCTATTTTCACACTCGGTAGTTTCATGATGTCTATTGCCTACCGATTGTACAACGGTAGTTTCATGATGTTCATTATCTACCGATTATGGTAGTAGCCCCAAATTCAAAATTTTCAAAAACCAATGGAATTTTGGATTTCTCTATTTTCACAATCGGCAGTTTCATGATGTTTATTATGATGTTCATTATCTACCGATTATGGTAGTCACCCCATATTCAAAATTTTCAAAAACCAATGGAATTTTGGATTTCTCTATTTTCACAATCGGTAGTTTCATGATGTTTATTATCTATCGATTGTGATAGTAGCCCCAAATTTAATTTTTTTCAAAACAAAACAAAGAAGAAAAGAACACAGTCATAATCGGTTGATAAAATCCATACTAAACTACCGATTGTAAAAGGGCATATAGGTACTTTCTAACCATTAGGACATCCCATAACCACACTTATGGGGTGGGAATAAAAAAGTCGCCCCTAATTCTTAGGGGATCGCCCCTAGAAATGCCAGGTTCTCTTAATAGTTCAATTGTGGCTAATATTCTTTCGGTTTTTGGAAAAGAATTTTTATCATTTATATCGGCCAATACTATCACTTCCTGGAAAAGAATTACTGATAGTAATTTTTTTTCTAGAAACGGAGGGTCGTATAAAATTGATACACGTTGTTAATAAAAATGTGAGGTGTTTATGTCATTTTGGATTACTTGAGATAAGAGTATTGGATGGTGGTAAAAATGGTTAAAAATGTACGGCCGATAAAAATTAGTTTTACAGCATACTGAAACAATTGAGTCCATTGAAAGTAAATGGAAAGCAGATATTTACCCTTAATTCCTAAACTCATGTTAATCACCCATTTTTTTCCACCTAAATATTCATGTTCCTTGACAAATCTTTTTACACCATAAATATTTTTTGCAGACCAAAGTTTTGGGGTGTTCCTATATTTACTCTTTATTGTCCATTTATTTTAATTTTTTCTGTGTATTTTTGAGGTGGTTTTTCAGAATTTTCTTTGTTTCATTCATTCTTCATACTCTTGACGGCATAGGAAAAAGAAAGTGACTCCTGTATCTCAAAACTATTAATGGCTTCGACCCGTCCATCTGTAGAAGGTACACATTCCTTGCATTGAACTCCTGTATTTTAATTTCTCCTTTACACTAAAAGAAAAACAAATACTCTTATGCTGGTCATTAATGAAATCTACATAGCAAATACAACATGTGTGAAACAAAATGTGAAAACCCCGATATTTCCTTGAAGATAAATTAATGTTGCAGTTGGTAGGGAAAGTCAGGCCCTATTAGTTCATGGTTTCACAACCAACTTGAAGTCATCTTTTTTCCGAAAGAAATCCAATATTTTTATTGGTAGGTTAGAACGATTTGGGGTTAAGATATCCCACACACCATGCATGCTAATCATGCAATTGAATCGAGCATTGCTCAAGTCTTAAGCCATACAAATATCCGCAAAACCATCACTTTCGACGATTCATCCTCGCAGAAAGATTGAAAACCAACAAGACGGCAATACGGTTTCTGGGGTCGGAAACTATATAGAATGATGCAAACTTTACAGAGCATTGTGAATCAAGTAGGACAGTCAAACACAACAACAACACGATTACATCAAGTTAGTTGGTCAAGTTTGGAATAATTGTAGGACCTGCAGAATGACGAAGATTCTATGTAATGAAGATTTTTAGAATCTAAATATATTGAAAAACAATGGAATGTCCATTAAGTAATGGGTGCTCTGCTCCCACCAAGGAATCATTTATCCACAACTAATTTTCAAAAGTTTTTTTTTGAATATAAATTTTTCTCATTTTGTTTTCCAAAAGTTATTTCTATTTTCTTATGTTTAATTTCTTTCTTATTTTCAAGCACGTGAATGCTGTTTTTCCTACACTAAGAATAAGATTGTCAAAGATCATCATGGTTAAATGGTAATGGCAATACTAATAATGTTGTTTTTTCGTTGTCTTCTTTTGATTTCCTATATTTAATTGAGCAAAATAAAAACTGGTCGATCCGCGGAATCTTCACATAAATAAGAAATTGATTTCAGTATACACATTATTTCACAGCAAGCTTAAAGTCACGTCCCCACAAGAATTCGATGTCAAGAAATACGGAACTTTTGCTGAGAAATTTCCTTTTAACTTAAAATAACATGTTTATCCGTCAACGTGGTTATCTATGAACAATGGATACAAATAAAAACAACAAATTTTCCAATGGATAAGAAAGACATCAATTCATGGCTCCTGAGAAGCTTCTCTATGTGATATTTTTGGGGCTCACAAAATCTGACCCGTTAGTTTTTTTTTTTTTTTTTTTTTGAAGCATGAGAAAAACAGAAAAACTAACTAAAGAGCTATGACACGTGGGTATTTTGCACCCACAGAATCATTAAATAGAGTTTGACTAATAAAATGCGGGAAAGTCTGGTCCCAGACTGAGGTTGATAGATTTCCTTCTTGACTTCCGTCTGCCGCATAGTTTGCCAGATCGTTTGCTTCTTGATTACCTTCTCTATAGTTGTGTTGAATTGTGCATTGAGGAATTTGTTGAATTCTTTGTTTTATTTCTGTAATCATCTCTGCAACATACCACGGAGCTTCAACATCATTTTGAACAAATCGCATCAGATTTTCTGAGTCTATCTCAAAGATAACTTTTGGCCATTGTCTCTCCATTGTTGTTCTTGAAGCTAGCAGAATCGCCCACGTTTCAGCTATTAGCGCCGTAGTGATACCTAGAGGTTGCGCTAGAGCCATTATAGTTTGAGCCGTCGAATCCTTGCAAATAAAACCTGCTCCCGCCATTCCCGGATGTCCTCTAGCAGCTCCATCCGTGTTGATCTTTATCCAATCCGGATCTGGTCCGGTCCATCCTGCTAATATCGTTGTTAGTTAACAATGTACCTTTGGCTCTTTTTTTTGGTCAAAATACAGAAATATTGGCAAAAAGTTGTGCAGTAATATATGTTTGTTTACCGACTGAAAAACATTAGTATCCCTAGAGGTGTAAAACGTGCCGGCCCGGCACAACCCGGCACACGAAGTCGCGTGCTTCACGTGCCATGTGTCGTTCTGTGCTGTGCCAACGATTTAAACGTGTTGTGCCGTGATATGCTTTACTAGTCAAAACTAAGCACAACACAGCCCACGGGCACAACACACGAATAAACGTGCTGGTCCGTGTTGGCACACGTGTTATAAACAATTTGAAATCACTTAATGTATACATTAAGTCGGACATTATCACGAGAATTTAAATAGAGAACATATCATTTGAAATTATTTCAAATAAAATTAACAAGTTTTATTCAATAAAAAGAAATAGCCCATCAAATATAAAATTGGATCATTGTTGTGTAAATTAATATTCTAGTCAAATATAGGTATCGACATTATAACAACGATATTGAAATATTTTTTCCAAATATTTAGGTATTATATGTGTTGTTATAAAAATAAGCCAGTATTAAATGTCAAAAACTAGCTAGAATAGTGACTCTTTTGTGAAATATACACAAAATGTGATGTATTATGGTATACTTGTGCATGCTATGACGTGCTTTCTTAACGTGCTGGGCTGGGCTGGGCCGGACCACGTGCTTATTCGTGCCGCATGCTGTGCCGTGCTACTGTGCCGATTAGGCTAACCCAGTACAGCCCATGAAGCTAACGTGCTGGGCCGTGCTGGGCTAAATCACGTCTCTGGGCTGGGCTGGGCTCAGATTTTAACGTGTTGTGCTGGGCTGTGTTCGTGGTGGCACAACTCAATTTACACCTCTAAGTATCCCCACCATTTATAATGCAAAGTTTGATTCAAGGTTAAGCATTGAGACAAAAATGCCAAATATCTTTTTGCTTAATCCTGCAGGTAAGTGAAGTAGTCACACCTAAACTTAGTTAGGAGCTATTAACCAACCAATAATCACAACCATCCAATTTAGTTCGTCCCCATTAATTTGGCTCAATTGGTAGAATTTCACTCTCAACAGCTAGAAGAAAAAAATCGTTCACGTTAAGATTTTTTTTTGATTGGTCGATAGGAAGAGTAATCGAAAAAGAAGTACTCAGGGTTATCTTAGAGCACCCACAGTCGGAGACTAAAACCAAATTTTTGGTCGAAAACGCAGACACTACGGAAAGGAGTAAAGACCAAATATCAGACTAAAACCAAAAACCAAACTATATTTGGTCTTTGGTTTAGTTTTAATCGGGCGTACATTAAAGTTGCGCTTTGATGGGGCTGATTAGGACGCAACTTTAAAGTTAGCGACCATATTTTAGTCTCCCTCCACTGCGTTACAACACGGACTAAACCCAAATTTTGGTTTTTTTTTGCTCTTTGCTCTTTGGTTATGGTCGCACCACTGCAGTTGCTCTTAACCCTACGAGAACAACCAAACCAAAATATAAAGAAACCGAAAGTGATTTTTGTCACGGTCCCTTAATCTATCCCAATTTTGAGTTAGAAAATATGTTAAATGTTCAAATGGACAATATCAGAACTAGACACCCACAAAATGCAAGAGGTGGCCAGTGGCTTCCTCTATACAACGCTCTTGCTTCTTTTGATCTTTCTTTATTTTTTCTCGTCAAAAACATAATCTCTTGGTTAGAAAACAAGGCAACAACGCACCAAGTAAAATCTTTTGAAAAATATGCACATAATATAGGAAAATGAGGTGCTTTAATCATTCACTTTTAAAACAAAAAAATCTAATTCTTTTTTTATTTTATAATTAGGAGTTTTAGGAAAATGACTAACTACCATGTCCTGAAGTACCTTGCACTTTCGGCCAATTACAAGCACCGCCAAGCTAAAAGTAACAAGAAAGAAAAAACAGATATTCTCTCTAATGCCTAACTAACCAACTGCTAGTTATGAGATTCACACAACAGTGGCAATATTCCAGGGGAGAGTTGCTAACTATTGTGCATTTGGTATTCACACAGTGATTATTGTAGAACGTTGTTATTATAAGTCTTAACTAAGTTCTTCACTTCATCCAACTACGAGAGTTGGTAATTAGTGAATTCAGGTATTCGCAAAAAAAAAAAAACGATCAGCTGATGTCGCATGCTTCTTGGTTTCAGGCCAACATTGTCAGGCCACCACTGTTTAAAACACGTATCGCCAATTTTGGCCAAGTTTTCAAACTAACATTACCAAATTTCCCAGTGCCGGGAGTCTGGGACCATTGATGTTCATAATACCGAATATTCACACATAGTAGATAGCTGTCGGATTTGGCAGTTAGACATATACTCTAACTGTCAGTCACAGTCAACCTCAGTCAGCAAATTGGAGGCTGTGATCATGCTCCCAAGTCAAAAGTTAAATTCTAGTATAATTTCTATTTCCAGCCATCGAAGTCAATTAAGTCAAGGATCGACCCAGTCCCAGCTCAAAGTCAATTATGGCAGTGTACGGCTACCATGTAGTTTCCAACAAAATGGTGATATCAACACGTGTTATAAGAGTTCGAGTGATTGTAGTGGATTGTCACACGTGTCACTAAGAATCCACTACTTAGTGGGCACCTTACAAGAATCATTTGCTCCAATTAGATAACTTAAAGTTCCCGACAAATATACCACCTCGCCGTGTATGTGATCACACACCCGACAAGCATTCAGCCTAAGTTTGAAATAACTCTTTTGCTAAAGAAGGCGCCACCAAATTTTTCCCGTTACCCATACCGAGTAAAAATCACCCTCCAATTAAGTAGATTTTTGATTATTCTTGTGCCGTGGTTATTCGTTTTTCTTTTTCTCTTCTATTGATGAGATGAATTTTCACTTCAAATACCGATTTTTTTTCTTTTTGTTTTCTAGCAATATGACATGTACTGGCATAATTCTGCGATAACTGCACAGGAACAATTTTCTAAGATTTCTCGTATAAGTAAATCTAACGTCTTATTAAGATATGTTTTTTTACAGCCAACTTAAAAATAACTTATCAGTAGTGTTAAATGTTAAATGATAAAAATGGATTCTTGTCTGTGGTGTTAAAAGATTCTTAAAAATAAAATTACTTAGTTGGAGTAGTTTTATTATAGGGTCCACTTAAGTATGCTAATAGAGTATGATCTTGTTAATCCCATTATTTTGTGACCGTAGGGTAATGTAAATTAAGGTAAAGTAACAATCCTATGTTCTCTCCACTGGACGGCTAGAAAAAAAATCCCTTAATGGGGGGCCTTCCTTCCTATCATCAATCAGAATCCACTCAAAAGAAAAGATGAGGAGAATGGCCCTTGATATTGCCTCAAATGTAATAGCTAGACATTAGGGTTAGGTGGTTCTGTTTCACAAAAACATGGTAAGATATATGAAAATGAAACCAATGGTAGTTTCAAGTGCCAATTCATTAGTGATGGGATGCCATTCTCATCTACTCTTTATCTTTTTGCAATCTCTTGATGCGTAAATGATTGCTCGACTGAAATTTTCTCCGGATGGGATGGATATCTCCCCAATAAATTAAGGACGTACGCACCCAAGTCAAAGGCATTTGCCTATTTCCAAAAGTTAGCCCTTAGCCAAGTTAGGTTGTTATTTAGTCTAGTTTTTACTTTTACCTAAATGGCAAGATTTTCCCATGCAAAAAAAACTTGGGATATCTTTTTATCCTTATTCTGTATACACACCGCTGTTTTGTTGTGGCAAGTTTCACCAGCTGCCCCGTACTTTTCTCTGGTGAAGCACGCGTCTGGTAATTCTCAGACGGTGTGTGCAGTGTGTTTAACTCATGTGAACGCATATCATATAGGCCTTTCCAACTGCAGTTTGCGCAGAAAAAATTCAAAAAAGAAGGTAGAAGTCGCAGAAAATTACTGCCTCTATTTCAGAAAAAGTGATATTTTCACGTTTTTATTTTTATTTAACAACAGGCCAATTTGAAAAAAAGATAACATTATCATTTTTTCTGAAACAGAAAGGAGTAATATATTTAGAAAAACTTACCTTACAAGAATAACAAGAAGATAAGCATAAAATAAAAATAAAAACAGTAACTTCAATATCTCCTCCTCGTCAAAACGTTTTCTTGATAACTGGAAATTGTCAGTTAAATTAGAGAAGTGTTGTTTTGTTATTTTAATGGGCCTCTGTGCACTTTTTCTCTGTTCACCTTTTTCATTCACTCCCTCTATAAATAACCAGATGTTCTGAAAACTTAATCACTCAATACTTACAATTCTCCTATATCTTTTATCGATCAAAAAAAAAAAAATACTTACAATTCTCCTCTCCCTTCTCCATTCAAAACAACAACAACAAATCCTAAAGGTTTTTTCTGCTTTCTCTTTTGTTGCAGAGATGGTGGGTGGAAGTTCAAACAAAGTTGATACTGTTCATGAAACAAGTATCAGAGTTAATGGTGGCTCAATGGAGATACATAAAGTTTGTTTACCACCAAATAAAACTACATTCCAATCCATTAAACACAACTTTTCTGAGATTTTTTTCCCTGATGATCCTCTCCATAAGTTCAAGAATCAGAAACCATTTACTAAATTCCTTCTGGGTTTACAATATTTCTTTCCTATTTTTCAATGGGGCTCTGATTATAGTTTCAAGCTTCTCAAATCTGATGTTATCTCTGGTCTCACCATTGCTAGTTTGGCTATTCCTCAGGTATGGCATTTAATTCCATTTCTGTAACCCCCATTTGATGCTTTTCATATTGAACATGCAGAAAAAACCAAAGGGGTTTGGGTTTCTTGATTTCTTTATTTAATGGAGGAGTTTTGACTTTGCAGGGGATTAGTTATGCTAAGTTGGCCAATTTGCCTCCTATTATTGGATTATGTAAGCATTTATCACTTTCTTATCCCCCCACTTTTTACAGTTTTGGGGTTTTGGAATTTTATTGATTTTGAATTTTGTTTTTGACAGATTCAAGTTTTGTACCACCATTGTTGTATGCAATTCTTGGAAGTTCAAGGCATTTAGGAGTTGGTCCAGTATCAATTGCATCACTGGTAATGGGTTCTATGCTTAGAGAAGTGGTCTCACCAACTGCAGAGCCAATTCTATATCTCAAATTGGCTTTCACTGCAACCTTCTTTGCTGGTGTATTCCAAACATCTTTGGGTCTACTTAGGTAAGAAATTGATTTCTTTTAACCTTATCTTAGTTTTCAAGAAACATGAAGAAATTTTTGGATTGTGGGGGTGTCATAATTGATTTAATTTTTGGTGATTTTGTAATTAAAAAGTCCATACCTATTACATTAATCATGGTTGACACTTTTCGATAAATGTTTAATTTGGTTGGTGTTAACATCATTTCATTCTATTTTGTTTCTTTGTGATTTTAAAGTACTGTAGGAGTAACTGCAATTTTAGGTGCCTATATGGTCACTGATAGACTTTTCGGTTTCGGAAACTTACTGTGACTTTGTTAGTAGCACTTAGACTCTAGTTTGTTATACCGAATATTGATGGAGTGATCGGATTTGCGTAACTATACCGGAAGTTTCTGATGCAGGATAAATTCAGACCAATTTACATTTTAAACTCTGGTTTGTCCATGGTAGAATACAATGTTTGAGGTTAAAACTGAATTTGGAGTAGAGCAAAAAGTTAAATTACTGTGATGTTGAAAAATTTGTTATGGTACAATTTTGTAGGTTGGGCTTCATAATTGATTTCCTATCAAAGCCGACTTTAATTGGGTTCACAGCTGGGGCAGCAGTTATTGTATCCCTACAACAGCTCAAGGGAATGCTTGGGATTGTTCACTTCACTCCTAAGATGCAAATTGTTAATGTGCTGTCCTCTGTTATTAGCACTGAAAAAGAGGTATGCATGACAAGGCCTTGTTTTAATATACACACTCTGAAAGGTTGACAGACGAAAAGTACTAATCTGTTTGATTTTGATATGCAGTGGTCATGGCAAACTGTGGTAATGGGGATGAGTTTCTTGATCTTTCTACTGGCAACAAGGCATATTGTAAGCATCACATACGAAAATATCGATCTCTTTTCATGTTTCTTATTGTTCATCTCCACCTGAATTTCTTTACCTATGTAACTAGCATAATCTCATGGTGTGCTTATTGTTGTATTGACTATCAGAGCATCAAAAAACCAAAGCTCTTTTGGATTTCCGCAGCTGCTCCATTAACATCCGTAATTCTGTCAACAATTTTAGTCTATGTCTTCAGAGCTCACACTTCTGCCATTTCAACAGTAAGTGTAACATAACCACTTTTTTTATCTATCTGTTTTTGTCTTTCACCAATCTTACAATTTGTGCCTTTTTATTGTATTACCAGATTGGACACTTGCCGAAGGGTTTGAACCCACCGTCAGCAAACATGCTATATTTCAGTGGGACTCATTTAGCCATTGCTATAAAAACAGGAATTGTAACTGGGATTTTGTCTTTAACTGTAAGTCACCTTAAACCATCTTCTTTTGTTTTTTATCAACAAACATTTATGGATCAAAATCTGTACCTAAGTCTACAATTTGCTAATTTCTGAAATGTGTACATCATTTTACAGGAAGGTATTGCAGTTGGTAGGACTTTTGCTTCACTAAGAAATTATCAAATTGATGGCAATAAAGAAATGATAGCAATCGGTGCTATGAATATGGCTGGCTCTTGTACTTCATGCTATGTAACAACAGGTATGGTTAATCTTCTATATAATTGTATTGATATTAACTAGCGAGATGTTTGACCACCGTTTGTTAACCACTTTTTGTAATTGTTATTTTTAGGATCATTTTCTCGATCAGCTGTAAACTTTAATGCCGGAGCACAGACAGCGGTTTCCAATATAGTAATGGCAGCAACCGTCTTGATAACACTGCTATTCCTGATGCCGTTGTTCTATTATACTCCCAATGTGATCTTAGCTGCAATTATCATAACTGCTGTTATTGGACTTATAAATTACCAAGAAGCCATGAAGTTCTGGAGGGTTGACAAGTACGACTTCATGACATGTTTAGTTGCATTCTTTGGTGTTCTTTTCCTCTCTGTTCAAATGGGCCTCGCAATTGCTGTAAGCTTCTCTTCCAGATCTTATACAAAATTGGCTCTATAAACGCTCGCTATAAATCTGATTGGAATCTGACATTTTCTTGTCTCTTCAGGTCGGGGTGTCAGTATTGAAGATTCTGATGAATGTGACCAGGCCAACTACAATGGTGTTAGGGAATATTCCTGGGACACAAATATTCCAAAATGTTGGTCGTTATGGAGACGCTGCAAGAGTTCCATCGTTCTTTATTCTTGCGATTGAATCTCCCATCTGCTTCACAAATTCTACCTATCTTCAAGAGAGGTTCGTATAAGATTAAGTACCCGTGCAACAAAATCTTTTAATTTCTGAAATAAATGTAGTATATCACTGGATTTTCCAGAAACATCGCCTGATAATTTGCAGAGTTCTTGCTAGAAATGTTTTGGCAATATTACACTGTAATGCCTATCAATTAGTGTTTTACGGGTCTCAAATTTGCTTGTTTCTTGGTGCAGGATATTAAGATGGGTTAGAGAGGAGGAAGAAAGGATTCTAGCAAACAAAGAGCAAGATATGAAAACCATAATCTTGGACCTGACAGGTATATAAATCATACAGACCATCTCACGAGTTTACAATGATTTGGTTATATCTGTGGATCCATCGCATGAATCCAGTTTTTTATATCAGCTATTGACTTAAAAGTAATATGCAACTTTGCAGCTGTAACTGCCATAGACACCAATGGACTTGAAGCAATAGTTGAAATCAGAAAAATGCTTGAGAAACGATCATATAAGGTAACAATAACCTCCAAAAATATTAGAGTATAGTTTCTTTGGACTCTGTATATGGCTAAACATAATGTGGTTTTTGTTTGAATTTTGTAGCTGGTGTTGGTCAACCCAGTAGGTCAAGTGATGGAAAAACTGGAAAGCTCAAGAACATTAGAACTTTTTGGCGAAAAATCACTGTATCTGACAGTTGGAGAAGCCATTGCAGATATGTCCAAAAGGTTCAAGATTGAGATTTAAGTCGCTTGTTATCATGGACAGTAGTTAGTTGAATCCCGATCGTCTTATGCATGACAAATCGAGGATATCCTATATTAGAGTAGTGAAAAACATAAAATAGTCGATCGATATTAGGATCTTGAAGATGCAGTTTGACTCTCTTCCTTGGAAGAGACATTTCTCTTCCTTAGAAGAGATATTAAAGAAAGTAAATGCAAATTTTAAATATCAAAGCAAGCTTGTCGTACCTACTCTTATGTACTTTGAGCTCTTCTAAGAAGGGATTTTGAATCCAAATGCTGTACCTTTAGTGCATTACTGTGTTTGTCAATTGGAAGAAGATTTTTAGAAAACTTCTTCTTTTTAAGATTCTTGAATAACTCTTCAATTCTTTTTAAGAATTCTTGACCATTTTATTTTAACTTGTTTCAATCATAAGAGAACCAATAATCAGTGTTCAGAACTTCTTTGACCATTTTATTTTATTCTCACCTTGTTTCCATGTTTACTGTAAGCCAAAAGCCAAGAATCATGGATTTGTCGCTTTCACTAGCCAAAACAAACTTTGATTGGTATTTTTTATTTAGATAGTGGATTTTCATTCCCTCTCTTGGAAGTTCTGAAAGGGTTTCATCTATTTTAATCAGTTGATGGCCGGTTTGATTTTCCCAGTTTTGGACAGTCAAACCAAAAAGATGACTAATTTGAAGTATTGGATTAAAAAAAAAAAATAAATAAAAATAATATCAAGAGTAGTTAAAGCACTGTCTAGAGATCAAAGAAGATTTAACTAGTGAGGCTCTTATCAAAGTGGTTCATGATATAATTGAAGGGACTTGAACATTCATTTTAATATGTTCAATGCTACAGCATATGTAACAAAAAGCAAAAAGAAATAAAAACTCAGAAAAGAAATAAGAACCTATTTTTATGCTTCAAAAAATAAATTAAAAAAAAAACCTATTTTTTACTTTTGTTGTCTCTCCAGCTAAGGATTCTTGCATAAAAGATAAAAATCGAACTCTTTTGAAGTCCTCCATTTTACCACTTATAGCATCTACTTTTACCAGAAAGCTGAACAGCATCCTTGAGTTGCTGAACTGCATATATATATATTCCATCAAAAGCAGGCCTTCAGTAGTGTGTTGGTTACATAAAAAATGAAAGATCCCAGTTTGGTTCTTCCAAATCAACAAGTGTTCGGGCTAAAATATATCAGCACTCGGCAGGGACTGGGTTCAGGGTTTGGAATTGCTTCAACATAAAAGCGTGTTGGGAACAAGAACAACTCAAAAATGATCCATCAGAGAATTAGTTCAGTTTCATGGGTCAATGATTCACAAATGGGACAGACACCTTGTAGGGAATTTCGTCACACATGGACAAGATGTTCATGTGGAACAACAAGGTACTCTCTGGCCCCTGACACCTACAATTCCTTGCAGGAAACCTATGCCCAGTGCCAACTTGATCAACAGCTCTATTAAAGAATATGAAATTCCCTTCTGGGAGACATTTTCTCATCAAATATAAAAGTTCACTCACCATTTCCAAACTGAAATGAAGAAACATTGACAAAGCAAAAACATGAAATTATTCATTTCACCGCAAGCAAAAGACATTGATAACATCAATCGATATGTTCCACAGGGATGTGGAGGATTGGACACACATATTTCCCTCCAACCTAACCAATAACTCGTTCAAACAATTATATCGACGAATGAAAAAATCGATATCATATCAACTAAATTTGTCAGGGATATAAATTGTAAAGAGAAGCTTACAAAGCGAAATTAAACTCCCACACTTCGTGGGATACTTCCCTGCAATTCATAAAAATTACATAACCTTTGAAATAGATTTCCTATTTTTCCCTCTTCAAATCTCCTAAATAACTGCTATGGTGGTTTGTGTACTTTCTTGAGTATGGCGTAGAGGATGAAAACGTAAATCTGACTAGGAAGGAAGGCTTTAAAAATTCATTCTCACCATTAATATCGAACTGGGTGGTATCTTGCAAGCTTTGGCCAAAAAATTCTCCAAAGTGATGATGAAGCTACTATCAACCCCCAAGTGAATTTACCATATTTATCATACCCTGTTGAGTTTGTCTGGTCAGTCAAACATCTGCATAAAAAGGATCTCAAATAAGTGCTTGAATAAATAATTAGAGCAATCAAATGGTATTGCAAACAATTTGAGCAATTTAACAACTGGGTTTCCTAAGAGAACTAATCTAGCAGAATATCCAACTAAACAACCGTAGCAAAGCGGGCACTAGGAAGCAGGGAATGAACACTTCTTCAAAAAAGAGAGAATTCCAACAATAACAGAAAAGTCCAACAGAAGTAGAGATGTGGTAGTTCTCATGTAATGAAGATGAAGCAACATTGGTGGTACAATTATGAAACTGGTGGTAGTGTGGTGATACCATGGAAGTATACATATAAAATGAAGCAGTGGGAGTTCTGGTGTTGCAGTACTGAGATACGAATCAAATAGAATTCCTACACTTTTTTTTTTTAAAATGTCACTATACTAGATCAGTCTGGTCTTTGCCTCCCTCCCCCACTATAAGGTTTGCTTCTTCTCCTGGAAACTTGTATCTAGATCATTACAGACACTGGATTGTTAAGGATAAAGATGGTATTGCTCTTGATATAGCAGCAACTAAATGCTGGTATATCTAGAAAGAAAGGTGTTAGAGGATCTTCGAGGAAACATAAGAAACCAGTTTACACACCTCTTTGGCTATACAAAGGCACATGATCTTTTGGTCTAAAAACAGATTGCAAGTTCTATTGCTGAGACTAATCCTAATATAAAACCCCCCCGGACAGATAGGAAACAAAAATGGATTAAACCTCCCACAAACGGTGTTCTTAATTTTGATGCTGCTTGGATAAATACTAACTCTGGTTATGGGTTTTTAGTGAAAAATCATTCAGGAGACTGCAACGAAGCTAGAGGAAGATCTATTACTGACAGAAGAATCCCCAGAAGAAGCCGAAGCTTTAGACCTATTACTGACAGCTGAATGGGCTAAGGAATCAAATCTTCAAAATCTCTATATCTGAGGAGATTGTCAAAAGGTCATCAAACACATGAAAGATAAGAACAAGAAAGTTAAATGGGAATGCTTAGCAAGTCTATAATCTGCAACTAGAGTTCTATCAGAGTGCAACCCTTTTTTGGGAGCAGGAAATTCAGCTGTTGATTCCCTGGCTAAGGAAAAAAAATTCTGTAATTTCCAACACTGGATTCATGTATTTCCAGTTTTTTAAAATTTTTTATAGCAGTAAACAACTCTAATGGAACTAAGATCCCATTGGAAAATTCTACTCCTTTTGCATAACCGGGCAGGCTAGAGGTAGGGAAACCCTTAGAGGCATATCCCTGTCCAGGGCAACCTCAAATGAGCTAACCCAAATCTCTTTAGTCCATTATTAATGTAAGTCATGTTTAAGAAAAAAAAAAAAAGGTATATACTACACTTGATCGAAGAAAAAAAAAATATTTGGAAAAAAAAAAGTAGCTTTTAGGTCAAAAAGCTACATGATGCGCTATAAAAAGTGGCTTGACAGAAGTTATGGAAGCTTTGAACTCCGAGGCAACAACATACAGGATCTTCAATTGTTGGAACACAATGT
>JAJJWW010012756.1:0-62133 GCA_023531295.1 Papaver armeniacum
TGGGATTTCCTGCAACTACAACCAAAATTTAACTCTCTTTCCAAATTTTCTTCATTAACGTTTTCTGCAGGTAATGTTCTTCTCACGTTTTCTCTAATCGATCCTGATCTCGATCTGTTATTACTCTTTGATCTTCTATTTTGCAACCTCCTATTTTCCATCCTTAATTCGTGGTTTTGCCTTGTTAAATTTGCGCGTTCTTCTGCTTCTAACCGCCTTTCTTCATGTATTGTCTGTCTCAACGCTTCTAACGCTGCAATTTCTTCATTTCCACGAATTGTTTCTCCCATCTCTTCTTGATTTCTCTCTTCTTGTCCACTATTCATCAATTGTTGCACTTCTTCTCTTTCTTCCATAGAATCTGATCTCCATGTATGTACGCTCACTCTATCATAATCGATTACTCTGTTTAGTACTAGTTGAATTGGTGGTTGAGTTGGTGGTTGAATTGATGGTTGAATTGGTGGTTGAATTCGACCTTCTTCTCCATTTCTTGCATTTATCCTTGATGGTTCACCTACTTCATTTCTCCTTTCTCCAACTAATCTTCCACTTCTCCTTACGATCGTTGGTTGTTCTGATGCATTCTTTCTTCTAGCCATTTCTCAATTTTAGTAACTTGTTAAAAATTATTCAAGATTTCTTTCTTGTTACACCGGATTCTTCCAATTCACAAGGTTGTTGATCTTCTACTCACTCCATCCATGTTTCTAGCGCATATGTAGTTGCAGGAAATCCCACACTACACCCCTCACTCGAATTTGTTTAGTTAATCCATTTGAAGATGAATAACAATATATTTTATTAATCGTTTTCTTGAAAGGTTTACAAAGAAATATAGAACAGAGCTAAAGAGATTACAATCACTCTTAATTTTCTCTCTCCTAATGACTTGCTTAACAATTCAAAAAGCATCCCCCCCACAACAGACTTACTCAACCCTTTATATAGGGTATTACATAGTGGATGACAGCTAAGCTGTCCTTTATTTTCGGGAATTCTTCGCGAAGCGTCGCAAATATGTAAGTGTTAGACTTCGCGACACTCCTAAATCTCGCCAAGTCTTCACACTTTTCTCATGTTCTGGCTGTCGTCATCTGATGCGTCATTTAAATTATTTCCTTGCGACACCTTCGCAATGTAGTTGTTTATTACTCTCGCGAAGTATTGCTGTCGCGATATTCTGGTCCTACAGATCTCACCAACAACTAAGAGTTGCTACGACCCAAAGTCGAAGACTTTAATAAACAAATCTGTATCACATAGAAAAGTCTATGATAATAGATAAATCTTTCTCCCACAGAAATACCTACGAGTTTTTGTTCCGTCTTTTGATAAATCAAGGTGAACAGGAACCAATTGATAACCCGGACTTATATTCCCGAAGAACAGCCTAGAATTATCAATCACCTCACAATAATCTTAATCGACTAGCAAAAGAAGATATTGCGGAATCACAAACGATGAGACGAAGATGTTTGTGACTTCTTTTAATCTTGCCTATCGGAGAAATAAATCTCAAGCCATTCTTACGATTGTACTTAGTACGATAGTAAAGCAAGATCAGATCACGCATTTACAAAGAAAATAGTTGGGTCTGGCTTCACAATCCCAATAAAGTCTTCAAGTCGTTAACCTACATGGTCTCGGTAGAAACCTAAGGTTAAAGGAGAATTGACTCTAGCTTATACAACTAGTATCACACATGAGGTGTGGGGATTAGGTTTCCCAGTTGCTAGAGTTCTCCTTTATATAGTCTTTCAAATCAGGGTTTGCAATCTAAGTTACCTTGGTAACAAAGCATTCAATATTCACCGTTAGATGAAAACCTGATTAGATTCAAGCTAATATCTTTCAACCGTTAGATCGAAACTTAGCTTGTTATACACAAATGAAATGCACGTTTATTTAGGTTTGTGTAACCGTACCCAAACATGTACACTTAGTTGGTTCAACAGTAGTTAACCAAATGGTTAGCCATATGAGCACTTTCATATCAACCATATTCTTCTTTACCATAAGTACTAGTTCAAATGACTCAAATGAACTAGTTAGAGAGTTGTTCAATTGCTTAGATCTTATAGAAGTATACAAGACACAATCGAAGCAAAAACGATTTGATTCAATCGAATCGATTTATGAACTTTATAGCCACGGTTTGCAATTATCATTCCTTAGTTTATATAAGTTTAAGTTCACGAATAATCGTTTTTAGAAAATAACCAATTTAAGTACGCATACTGGTACGCGGACTTAAGTACCCGGAATAAGTTTGTTTTCAGTTCACAAACTCCAGCAGATTTTCACAGGACATGAACTTCCGATAGTGCGCGTACTGGTACGCGGACTTTAGTTCCGATTTTCCTGAGTAGCAATGTACGCATACTTTGGTTCAAGGAATAAGGACTTACACACGTATGAGTTATCACACAATGTTTACATCCAACAATAGTTGTATATTCTAAACTCTCATTTCAATCATTGAAACATTCTTAGAGGACGTTATATAGTTGTTGTTCACAAACCATTTTTCTTCAAAGCAATTTGTAAGTAATTGAAACTTAATATGATTTTCGTCACTAGTAAAGATGAACTTGGCCAAAGCGAAAGCTTACCAACACATATTTCGAGAAATAGATAAGCGAGATAAACTCGAATCGAAATAGCAAATGTGTATAATCAAAGTCTATATAGCAATACGACTTTGTCTCAAGATAGGAGATAGAGTAGATAGAATTTTGAGTGATAGATAAGTTCAAGTATCCACATACCTTTTAGTCGATGAAGTTCCACCAGTACCTTGAGTAGTTTTTCGTCATTGTATGATGATCTCCATGGAGTCTAGAGCTCAACTATGCTTTCTATCCTAGTCCGAGACTTAGCTATAAGTAGACTAGAAATCAAGACTTATAGTTTTGATCACTAACATTGACAAACATGCTTGATATAGCAACGCATGCGAGTTCGACCAAGCAGTGCTCTAACAATCTCCCCCTTTGTCAATTTTAGTGACAAAATTGAAAAAGCGGGGGACTAACAACCACACCCAATATTTCGCTTAGCAATCTGTATGGACAAACTCCAATATACTTTCTAGAGAATCAACTAGACAGTCAGACTCAATCTAGATAAAAGTACATCAACGATTTTATATCTCAATCTCTCGATTTGATCTTTACTCAAGCAAATAGAAATCTGCGAGTCTTTATCAAAGAGAGATAACTTGGATGGTACCAAAGACCTGTAGGATTCAAATATCGCACAACATATTTTCTTAGCGTGCGAGATTCAATTATTTCCTTAACTCGCGAGAAGAGTTTGCGAGATTCATTATTTTCCTTAACTCGCGAGAATGTAGCAAGACTCGCGAAAGTGTCTCGAGAGAAGGTAGCAAGACTCGCGAGAGTGTCTCGAGAGAAGGTAGCAAGACTCGCGAGAGTGTCTCGAGAGAAGGTAGCAAGACTCGAGAGAATGTCTCGAGAGAAGGTAGCAAGAGCCTGCGAAATCATTAAAGGGCTCGCGAGAATATGAGCTGTATGTGAGCTGTCATCCATTATGTAAGCACCTATATAAAGAGGAGAGCAGGAGGGAGAAAAGGGGAGGAATAATTTTGGGAGAACACTTTTAGGAAGAGAGAGATATTTTTGAGGGAAAAACTTTATTTTCTTTATCATCTTCTTCCCCTAAAACTAGATCTAGAGCTCTAGAAAATATCCATTAATGGAGATTGTAAATGTAATACCAATGTAACCTCAACAATCATAGTGAAGAATCGTGGATGTAGATCATATTGATCGAACCACGTAAAAAATCTTATGTGTCTATTTAAATTTCTAGCACTTATATTTTGAGATTTAGGTGATTAATAAGTTTAGATCTAGAAATTATTATCAAGATATAGTGAGGGGTGTAGTGTGGGAAATCCTGCAACTACATATGCGCTAGAAACAGGGAGGAACGAATAAAACTGGATAGATCGAAGAAAATAAAGAGAAATTGGTTACTATTGGTGTAGGATTCCATTGGGCTTAAAAAGTATTAAAGGACGAAATGGGAAGATTCAGTGAAGTATTATCATTTTCAGACAACTAGTATCATTGATGAATGGAAGAAATCCAAAGAGATAGAGGTATTGAAGAACAGAGAGAAGAAAGATATAGATGCTTGTTCGAAACAACACCACCGTGCAAGATTGAAAGGATTCTTGCCGAGAAGATAAAAAATCTAACCATCCACGAAGAAAGGATTCACGTCGGCAATAGTTCAAGAAGAAAAATCTACTCCCCAGCTCATTTGTTTTCTTTTTGAAATTTTTTAGATCTGATTTTAAGAAATTTTGAAAAAATCTTTATATCATTCAACAAAAGTCTAATTTCCTTTTCAAAACTGTGATTCAAAACAAGATTTAATTACAAATTTGCAATTTATAAAACTCATTTACAAATTCCCTGAACCTAAGACTGATTGGGGATTTTCCATATCAGTCAGCGAGAGCTCTAACCATCTCCTTGATTATTTGATGTTACAACAAAGGTTGAACTAAATCTCATTCTCGTCAATGATAAATGGGAAGGAATTAGGAATGTTGCAGCTTCTTGAGCGATAGATGATTTGTTAGTGATAAATGAAGAGGTGAATTACGTCCAACGAGAAAGCTAGCAGACAAAAAGTCGATAACCACCGCCAATCTCTATCAACTTGAATTAGCGAAGAAAAGCAGTGAAACTCAGTTGATAACAAAATCAGCAAAGCATATAGCGGCGAATCAATCTCAGTCAGTCGACTATTATGTAAAGGAAGACATCTCACAGAAGGTGAAAGAAGTATCCTCAACAAACAAGGAAGGAGCAAACAATGGAGAAGGGATACGAAGTAGGCAGCGCCATCATGACTTCCTTAAATGTATTTTGCAGATCAGCAACTTAGGTGACAAAGATACCACGAGTTGTTATCAGCAGATTCGCAGGATTGACTTGTTAATGGCGAAGGAATCATCATGATAGCGTGAAAAAGAAGAGCACGTGCAAGTTGTCTGTTACTATCTTGTAATTGCAGACTATCTTGTCTGTTGCCTCTTTTTCCTAATCGACTACTCGCAACAAGTTTTGTCACTAACTCCAGCAAAGCAACCAAAGAAGCTGCGAGCAACGCAACCAAAGTGAGAAAAAGAGTTAACCTGACCAACAATCTCGTCAGAATACAACAGTTGATCAACTCGTAAGGGCAAGATGATGTCTCGTCACCGAAATTCATGAAGATGGTATCTTCACCATCTAAAGGGGAAAGTATAGTTGTGCCAACAGTACTTTGCGAAAGAAAGGACAGTAACAAAGAAAAGCAGTATTCTTCTCTAATCATTGTCTTCGCAGTATAAGTTTCTCATACTTGAGGCAAAGACTCTTTAAATTTCCAGAAATGAATCATTTCGAAACGAGTCATAATCCAGAAAATCAAGAAGAGGATGTAAGGAGATTTTCTAAAGTACCTCAAAGTATCAATCCCTGACGATGATGTTCATAGTAAAGGATGTAAGGCTACCAGTTGACAACATCATGAGAGTAAAGAAGTTTACAGCAGAAAATTTACTTCGTCAAGCAAACAGAATATAAAGAAGCAAACAGAAAGTAAAGAAAAACATACTTCATCAACTGCCTACTTCGTCAGACCTCCCAGCGAAGTAGTTTGTTCTCTTCGCAAACATTTTGTCATATATTCCAGCGAAGACAGTAACTCAGGAGGGGAAGAAGAAAGGATGATGAGGAAGAGTATAAAAGACATTAAGATGAGAATAACATATGCGGATCTCGCTATTCATATGAAAACAAAAGCCAGCAGAGATGGTTAGAATTGAAGCAAGCAAAACTGAGGTCATAATTTCGAATTCGCACACAAACAAAATTTTAGCATATTTTTGGATTAACAAGGTAGAGCATAAGATCTAGTTTCAACATAGTGCATCAATTTCGCAAAAAGTATTCTGCCCAGTTGGTTCAAGAGGGAGACTACAAGCATGTGGTCGCAAGATCGAGTCTCATTCCACCAAATTTTTCACGTGATTTTTTTACTCAAAGCTGACCACAGAATTTTTGCCACAGTATTCTTCCCTTCGCAGATGATATACGCCTACTTCATATAAATGTTTACTTCGCACAGTCTTTGATAAATCTCGCAAGGGTATCTCGCAAGAAGAAAGTAGATGATTATTTCGCAGAAACACTTCGCAGAGGCAGGGCTAGCACAGTTGGTCAGGAGGCATGAATGCAAGCAGGAGGTCGCAGGATCAATTCTTGCTCTCGCACATTTATTTTTGTTATGCGAAATTTCGCAAGGACTTTGAATATTTCGCAAAGAAGAAAGTTGATGACTATCTCGCAAGTTAATTTCGCAAATGAGGATTAGCACAATTGGTATGGTGCGAGAATATGCAAGAGGCAAGTCAAGGGTTCAAATCTCATTTCTCACAATTCTTTTTGCTGCGAGATAATTATATTTTATGCGACGTTCATACATTTCAAGGATGCTAGCTTCGCAAGCAAATAATATACTTCGCAAGAGACAACAACAGCAAACCACAAAAGCTAAATATGAGAATGAAAGAATGAATGAAAGAGATAACTGAAATGAAGAAAAGAATGGAAGAATGAATGAAAGAATAAAGACATGCGAAAATTTCGCACACAAAATGACAAGAGATTATCAAAGATCAGCGAAATTACAAAAGAGCTTATATGCAGAAGAATCAACAAAATAATCAGATAGAGGCAAACCTACTATGACGAAATCATAATTTCGCAAGAGGCAAAAGTACCTAAAGTGCGTCATAGTAGGGGGTACCTATTACATATGAAATAACCAGAATGGGACGAACCTTTATGGCGTACACCCTAGTTCGCGAATAACATTTCGTAAGAGGCAAATGTAAGACCTAAAGTGCGTCATATAAGGGGGTATCTCTCGACATGGCTCGGGGGAAGGTTACACCGCTCCCGAAGAAGCCCGAGTCATGGAAATTTGGGGCCCATGAAAGCCTATCCGGAAGAGGTACCTTGGATTCCCAACTATATATATAAGGTTATACCCTGGTTGGGCGACCGAGGGTCTCTTCCAAGGAGTCGATGTATGCTCAAGGCGCCGAGGTACACACGGTTGAGCCGAGTGCCGGGATGGATGAACCTACCCTGGCCATTCTTGGCAAGTCTTGGCATATGTTGCACTCGCCCGAAGAAAACTCCACTTAGGGTGCGGTCTCGTAACCATAAACCCTATAGGTATAAGGGATAAGAGGCTGCGAAAACAACTGGTTGTTGTTAAGACCGGATGGGAGGAGCTAGTCTTGTATGGCCGATGTTTCGCCTCCTTGAAGGGGCAACCAGGGAGAAGATAAGGGCGGCACTCTCCACTAGGGAAGTGCCAAAAAAGACGCAAATGTCATGAGGCTTTGTTTTCGCAAGGAGACTTAGGCTTGTCATATTTGTGCAATGATCCTGCAGAGGCAATAATACTAACGCGAGGGTAAGACGAGATCAATGGGTCTTTACACGAAAGTGTATGGACGTCCTGCGATTTCGTCGCAAGACGGCAATGTCATGGGGCTCCATGTTCGCAAGGATATTTAGGCCTGTCATATTGTCGCAACTAAAACATCCTGCAGAGGCAAAAATACTTGGAAAATGATAAGGCAAGATCAATGGGTCTTTACATACAAGTGTAAAGACGTCCTGCGATTTTGTCGCGATGAAAGGTGGCAGGGGAAGACCTCTAATTAGGGAGGTCTAACTTGGAAGACCACACAAAAATGATAAGGCAAGGTCAATGGGCCATTGCATGAAATGTAAAGGCGGCCTGCGACCTTGTCGCAACAAGAAG
Organism: Papaver armeniacum; assembly: GCA_023531295.1. Lineage (NCBI taxonomy): Eukaryota > Viridiplantae > Streptophyta > Magnoliopsida > Ranunculales > Papaveraceae > Papaver > Papaver armeniacum. Next base: position 7,867 of record JAJJWW010012756.1, read on the forward strand.
AGATAAAATAAAGACTACCGAAATGATAAGGCGAGAAAAGTAGATTTCTCCATTCATGGAGATACCTGCGACCTCGTCGCAATGATAAAATTCAACGTAAAGCAATGAAGAGATTATACTATCGCATGAGCACAACGCAGGAGATAGAGGAAAGATAAGAATGAAGAAATAACTCACTCATTCAACACTTTTTCAACGATTCTACCTTCGTAGATAAAGAACAGAGGCAACAATGGATTACCGAAAAAACATTTTATGTTCTTTATTTTCTCGGCAAGAATCATTTCCAAAGAAGATGTTTATCAATGAACAACAAGAATCCTCACCAAAAATGGAATAATGACTTCGCATGAACAGAGGCAATATTTCTTATACTTCAAGGATTAATATTTCTTATCCACTTCGCAAAGTTTCAGAACTTCGCGAAAGAATAGAGCATAGCATGAGGCAAAGAACATGAAGCGAGAGTTTCGCATGATGGATTCGCAATACTTCTTATATTTAGAGGATTAAGTACTTCTTATACTTCTCAAAAGATACTTCATACTTCTTATATATTTCGAGGATTGAGTACTTCTTATATTTCTTCAAGGATACTTCATACTTCGCATACTTCAAGAGATGATACTTCATATTCACTTCTCAAAGCTTCGGAACTTTGCAAAAGAATAGAGGCAAGTACGTACTTTTCAAGTCCAGTATTCTTCCGCTCGTTCCTTCATCAACAAAGACCAAAGATTACTACAACAACAGATTTTTCCTTAAAGATCGCTCTTCAAGCAATATTCAAGGAAAAAGAGGCAAGATGTAGGATTCAAATATCGCACAACATATTTTCTTAGCGTGCGAGATTCAATTATTTCCTTAACTCGCGAGAAGAGTTTGCGAGATTCATTATTTTCCTTAACTCGCGAGAATGTAGCAAGACTCGCGAGAGTGTCTCGAGAGAAGGTAGCAAGACTCGCGAGAGTGTCTCGAGAGAAGGTAGCAAGACTCGCGAGAGTGTCTCGAGAGAAGGTAGCAAGACTCGAGAGAATGTCTCGAGAGAAGGTAGCAAGAGCCTGCGAAATCATTAAAGGGCTCGCGAGAATATGAGCTGTATGTGAGCTGTCATCCATTATGTAAGCACCTATATAAAGAGGAGAGCAGGAGGGAGAAAAGGGGAGGAATAATTTTGGGAGAACACTTTTAGGAAGAGAGAGATATTTTGAGGGAAAAACTTTATTTTCTTTATCATCTTCTTCCCCTAAAACTAGATCTAGAGCTCTAGAAAATATCCATTAATGGAGATTGTAAATGTAATACCAATGTAACCTCAACAATCATAGTGAAGAATCGTGGATGTAGATCATATTGATCGAACCACGTAAAAAATCTTATGTGTCTATTTAAATTTCTAGCACTTATATTTTGAGATTTAGGTGATTAATAAGTTTAGATCTAGAAATTATTATCAAGATATAGTGAGGGGTGTAGTGTGGGAAATCCTGCAACTACAAGACCAATATCCAAGTGTCAATCAATTTAAATCAACAACCAAAAGGTCGGATATTCTAATTGATTGAACAACACACAACCTGTGATATTTCAATTATATAAACAAATATAATTCGGAATAGAAATAACACAGACACCAGAATTTTGTTAACGAGGAAACCGCAAATGCAGAAAAACCCCGGGACCTAGTCCAGATTGAACACACATTGTATTAAGCCGCTACAGACTCTAGCCTACTCCAAATTAACTTCGGTCTGGACTGTAGTTGAACTCCAATCAATCTCACACTGATCCAAGGTACAGTTATGCTCCTACGCCTCTGATCCCAGCAGGATGCTACGTACTTGATTGCCTTAGATGATCTCACCCACAACTAAGAGTTGCTACGACCCAAAGTCGAAGACTTTAATAAACAAATCTGTATCACACAGAAAAGTCTATAGTAATAGATAAATTCGTCTCCCACGAATAAACATATGAGTTTTGTTCCGTCTTTTGATAAATCAAGGTAAACAGGAACCAATCAATAACCCGGACTTATATTCCCGAAGAAAAGCCTAGTATTATTGATCACCTTATAATAATCTTAATCGACGCAGCGAAAAAAGATATTGTGGAATCACAAACAATGAGACGAAGTGTTTGTGATTTCTTTTCTATCTTGCCTATCGGAGATATAAATCTCAAGCAAATTATTTCAATTGTACTCGTACGATAGAAACAGCAAGATTTGATCACACAACTAAAAGAAAAGTAGTATCGGTCTAGCTTCACAATCCCAATGAAGTCTTTAAGTCGTTAACCTGATTTTAGAAGAAGAAAACCAAAGGTTAAAGGAGAATCGACTCTAGCTTAGCAAACTAGTATCACACGTAAAGTGTGGGATTAGGTTTCCCAGTTGCTAGAGTTTTCCCTTATATAATCTTTCAAATCAGGGTTTGCAATCAATGTTAGCTTAGTAACAAAGCATTCAATATTCAACGTTAGATGAAAACCTGATTAGATTCAAGCTAATATTTCTCAACCGTTGGGTCGAAAACTTAGCTTGTTACACACAAACGAAATGTTCAATTTTGGGTTTATGAACCGTACCCAAACATTAACATTTGTTGGTTCAACAATAGTCAACCAAATGGTTAGCCATATGAAAACTCTCATATCAACCATATTCTACTTCACCATAACTAGTTCAAATGACTCAAATGAACTACTGTTTATGGGTGAAAACTATTTGTGCCGGTTTTGGTACTTTGGGATGTGTGGATGAGAAATGAGTCTAAACCTTAAACAAATGCACTGCACGGGAGTGCTTGTAGATTCGAGAAATCAATCTGTGCAAGTCCGGCCTAAACCAAGAAATGGCCGTTCCAGGACTTGTTTCGGTCACAAAGTGAAGGAGATGGGGTTGATCTTAGGGAGGGAAGCGAAGAAGGTGTTGAGAATGTGAAGGTGTTGGCTATGTATGACTTGTATCAGAAATTTGAACTGGCTTGCAGGGTGTAAGCTATCAGTTCCTGTGTGAATACGATTGTATCATCACTTGCCTCTGTTGTCTTGTCTTGTTTGAAAAATGGGATAGAGAACCTATTTATACAAGTCTTTTAGCCTAACCCTCGTATCTCGTGGGAAGTGGAGAAAGTGGAGTGATGGAGTAGTGGAGTAATGTGTTAGTGTCACACGACCAGGCTTGCCCACTTCTCCCATCATCACTTAACCGTCCATGACTTTTCCTGACACGTTCTTGTGATGGCGCGTTGTGCGCTGCACTCTGTAAGCCGCCAGACCAATACCCCAGTATGTATCCCCCATTTTGTGACATGATTGATGTCTGGAATGTGTGGATCGTGGGACCCACAAAAAGTAGCATGTAATGCTAAATTGAATAACTGCGTTATTCAGGAAGTTGATACTTGTGAAGTATCGTGTGTATTCTATGCAGGTACTGCATTGAGTATACTCAACATGTATGAAGCATCGTTGTTTGAGCGTCTCAAAATAGCCTCATGTCCAGCCTACTTCATGTGATGGTTTGGAAGTTGCGCAAGCAAATCCTCCCTTGACCGTCCACATGGTGTGGTAGAGTGACGGATGGTGATCCATGACGCCGCACTGACCAATTAACTCCTGACCAGGGCTGTATAACCAAGCCGGTGAAGTTGGACGGACGAGATGATCTTTGAGACACTCATCTGCGACCGTTAATGAAATTAGGGTTTTAGAAGAGGTGTGCAAGCATCCCTCTTGACTGGTCGAATCCAAGCTTGGGATACGATTTTGGCCAAAGCCGATCATACATGCGTGTAGACGGCATGGAGGTGTAGGCGCCCATACCCCATTATCTCACGAAAGTGTGATCTGGGCCACTCAATTCGTCCAGCGAAGCGAGATCAGTTTGCGACAGAAAACTAGTGCCGCAAAAGTCGCGCATCGTGCCAACTTCGGGCGCGCGTTCCAAGATGACCAATCTTGGTCGGTCTGGCGTGTAGGTGGTAGGATGGTGTTAACGCCTATAACTGATTATCCCATGAAAACGTGATCTAAGCCACTCAAATCGTCCGGCGAAGTTGAGTGGTCGAGATTAGTTTGCAATCGGGAAGTGTGACCACGCTAGTTTGGGCGGACGATTTGGGATAACCAGGCATGGTATGCCTTGGCCGATCAGGTGAGGGGATAGATGGGTCCACGGTGGTCATGTTGGTATGACCGGACCTGCTTAATCTAATCTTGGACCCTCCATTCGTGCCGGAGAAGATGGACGCTCGTGATTTTCAAAAACCCTAATTTTGGGTTTCACGGCCGTGCGTCATGCTCTATTCGGGCGTACGAATCGGGATAACCAACCATGGTTGGTCCTGACTGATCTGGCAGGTATGTAGGCGGGCCCACGGTGATTGTGTTGACAAGCTCTGGGCCCTTTGAATCTACATCTACACCCTCCATCTATACCTGCGAAGATGGATGGTTGAGACTGTTTTGCGACACATGTAATGTGCCGCAAACCCTAATTTAGGGTTTTCCGTACATACTGCTCTGGTTTGGACGTTTTGGCAAGCTATGCCAATCTTTTGGGGAGGCCGACCATGCGGGGCCCGTGTTGGTTCGGCAGCGAATATTCCATACCTGCATGGGGGTTATGGAATTGATCTGGGCCATCCAATCATGCTGGTGAAGTTTGATGATCGTGATCATTTCCGGACTGATACGGACAGTCCGGATGCTCAATCGGGCTAGTATAACACACCGAGAGTTGCTCAATCGGGCTAGTATAACACACTGAGAGTTGCAGCCTGTACGGGTATTTCGTACATGCTTTCATTATAATGCTTGGAGATTCGTGTTGCTCTGCTGAGAGTAACACTCAGTCGTCATGCCGCACTGATAGTGAGTACAGGAAATACAAGGCTGGTTACGCATTAATTAATAATATTGTAAATTCACAGGGTATATGGGATTGTTGATACATGCTCCATTCTAGGTGAATTAGTAAAGTGAAGAAGTATTCATCACTTATTAATGGCTTTATCTTTTGCAAGATGTTAGCGCATAATTTTGGCTTTTACAATTTCAGCCTTAAATGAAAATCCACCATCAACATTAAGTCCCCTGCCTAGCACGTAATGGTTACACCATTGTGGGGTAGGCATGAGATGGTGACAGTTAAAGACAAAGCTTATGAGACAAAGTTAGATGTTACCAGGAGAGACGGGTCATCCCGTCCTTGGAGCATGTCACGTTCAAGAGGCGTCCAGGCGAGTGTTCCCCTAACATGATGTCGGTCTTGCCTGCTTCGATGGGCTGTTACGCCTGTTTTGTTCGTGGGGCTACTGCACCTGCTTGATCGAACGTGAGCTTGATGTGCCTATTTTGGTTAATCGTGGGTCCGCTGCGTCTGCTTGATCGAACATGGGACCCGATGTAAGCATGCTTGATTCGAACATGGGCAGATATGCATGCTTCGATCAAACGCGGGACCACCGTGTACATGTTTCAAACGTCGGCCATGTCCTGTGCATACTTTGACCGTATGGTTGATGTACTTGCTCGAGTGTCATCTTGCTACTTCGACCAAACACCGACCCAGCTAACTTGACTAAACACCGGACTTGATGCTTTGACCAAACACCGGCCTTGCTGTTTGCTTTGCTCGAACGTGGGACCCGATGTGAGCAAGCTTGTTTTTTTTTGTTTTTTTAAAATGAACCTTGTGTGCTCAAATGTAAATGTGGGTCCTATAGAAAGCGTTAGCTGCCTTGGAGCAGCCCGGGAGAGCGTTGAAGTGTTGGAGCTGAAACGCCTTCTTTTGGAGAGAGAGCTTTGATTGGGGACGGCTGTGTCTGCTTCGACCAATCTAGGGCTGGGATCAAGTGGGACCCGCCGCGTGCCTGGATCGAAAGTCGACCACCAGATTTCGACTGAAAATCGCCCCCGCTGCGTGCGCCTATTTTATTCGAATACCAGCCTTGTGACTTTGATCAATACCAGACTTGAAACTTGAGCAATACCGGACTTATGACTTGATCAATACCGGACTTGTGACTTGATCAACACCGGACTTGAAACTTGAGAAATACCGGACTTGTGACTTGATTAACACCGGACTTGAAACTTGAGCAATACCGGACTTGTGACTTGATCAACACCGGACTTGAGACTTGAGCAATACCGGTGTTTGGAACCAATACCATCCTTGTGTACTCCAACGTGAATGTGTGTTATGTCGTGTGTGACTACACATCTCACGTGTTTTTATACAAGTACTGACTCATGTCTTTTATTGTAGAATGAAGAAAAGAACTCTGTTGAGATGTCTTTCGGGGATAATGTTTGGTGCCAAGTCGGGAGGTGTTGACGACTTCAAAGATATGCCGAACATTGATGATGAGTTGTTCACCGCGCCCTTTCAACTATATGAAAATATCCGTTCCACAAGATAACCCTTCTCCTATCGACTTCAAGGTTTTTAATGCTCCGCTGGGCCCTCATGAAGGATGGATGAGACGTATGTTGAGCAATGAGTACATCAAAGATAACTTGACCAGAGCGCAGATTATTGATGCAGCTTGAGTGTTGAAATGGCTCGAGAGGATGTTAAAGTGGTTTCTGGCGCGAACGTTGAAGTGGATCCTAGAGAGAGTGTTGAAGAAGGATTATGAAGCGAACGTGGGTCCCGGAGAGAGCGTTGAGGTGGCTCTTGAATAGACCATTGAAGCAGCTTATGCTAGAGCGAGCGTTCAAGTGTTTCCCTCTTCAGTTCGATTTACCCTTGCGAATTCCATGCTTCTTGACTGACCATCTCTCTCATGTTGAAGAATTCCTTGACTGACGGTGAAGGAACTTCATGCTGAGCCTCATTCCCCAAGCGTGGTTTACATGGTTTGTTCGTAGTGGTTGTTGTCGAGCCAGATATGGAATATCTTGGACATTGTTTCATCATTGTGGGAGTCGTGCATGTGATACTGGAGTTGGAGTTGACGGACGCGTAGGATGTTGTATCTCGATGGATTTTTCCTCTTGTCGCTTGGGAACCGCTATGAGAAGGTCAAGGTTGTATCGCTTTGTTGGTGAGATATATGCCCCTACAAACATTAGGAGGCTCTTCACACGGCGCAGGCCCGGTTCTTTATATCGGGGCATATGTTGTTGTAGATGAGCGTTCAACAGCTCCAGAGGATGACCAAAAGCGCGGATTCTCCAACATAGCATGATAGACATGTACCACACTGTCTGATAAAGTGACTCGCCCGGATCTTGTTCGATATGACGCGTGGACATCGTTATCTTCTTGAGGCTGCTCCCTTGAGGTATCGGCTCCAGTGGAAGATTGCCGTCATAGAGCGTTAATACGTTGCACCGGCATTCTTTAAACCAAATGGCAGTATGGTATAATAAAATTTCCGAGAGGAGTTCGAAAAGCTATCTTACTTGCATCATGCTCGTACATCCGTATATGGTTGTAGCCGCTACATCCATCCATGGAGGAGAACATGCCGTGTCCGCTGGTTGTATCTACTAACATGTCGATGTTAGGTAGAGGAGGATCGTTTTTGGAGCAAAGACTGTTCAAGTCTCCGAAGTCAATGCAAGACTCGATCTATCCATTTTCCTCGTGTCGAACTACAATCGGTTAACCGACTTGGATCCGGGTATGACATGTAGATGATGGGTGACCAATTTTCATCTAAATCCGGTATTTCTTCATATCTCCAAGCGAATATGTCCTGGTACTCTTTGAGAAGTTCCACGAGCTTCGTGCGTTTATTCGTACACAAGGTTGAGCTGATGGAGATAGGCCTAGGAGATTCCTCAACGATTTCAATCTCATCAGTTGTGGAGTTGGTGCCATCTTGCAGCTGTTGTGGAGCATCTAGCACTTGTTCTTGTGGTTCATTGATGTTGTAGCATTCCATTGGGTGGAGAGACTGGGTAACAGTCTCCCCTGCTAATTGATAATGAGAGTGTCGGTATACCGTTTTCCCTTTCTGGTCACGACTCGCCACAAAAGTTTGTTCCCTCTTCGTGTGAACGTGGGTCGTGGCATCACATGATGGAGAAGAATGCTTCGTCAGCAAAGATGCATCGTGGGTTTTAGCCCTCAATGATGCAAGCCGGTCTTCTTCCTGAATTGACGCCCACGTGGGGAGTGAGACGCAACGAACTTGTCTGATTCTTTCCGCGGAGCTTCTCCCATATGTGCAGGTTTGGTTTCTTTCGAAGTCCGTCATTATGGTAGGCTTCCGTACGACCTTTCCTGGGAGAACCTTGGATGTCCTGAGAGTCTTGAGAGTAATCACATTCAAAGACGCTCCTGTGTAGATAAGGGCCTTCTTGAAATCTGAATCCTTGATGCGTGCGGTGACATGTATGGCACGGTCGTGAACTTCCTCTGGTTGATTGCAGCAAAACGTCTCCGCGCGCTGATTCTTCGAGAGGTGTGAAAGTGCTCATAAACTTTCCACTAGAGAAACTGCTTCCCGATCCACCGGCCTCTGGTTCATAGTGAAACTATTGACTTGAGGAGGATCGTTGTGAGGATCAGTCCCCAGTGTAGGAGTCTTGATAGACACATTTTTTGTGTCTAATTTGTCTCGCTTCTATTTATTGATAGTGCTCATTTTTGTACTTATTATGGTGTTTTATGTGTGTGTAGGTATTTTTGGCCAATAAACATTTTTAGAAAAATCGGCTCGAAAAGTTGTCTAATGCACCCAGAGGAGTTGTTATTGGCACCCACAGTTTGGATAAGGGGCACCTCTAGGACACCCCATAAGGCACCTGCTATCGGCACCCCTACTCTGGATAGGGGGCGCCTCATCTTCATCATTTAAACTTCAGTTTGGCGGGAAATGTTGTTCACGTCTGCATGATTTTGCTGGAACGGAGTTGGAGAGATTTAAGGAGATTCAATCACCTATTTTTCTCGGGATGGGCCTGTTAAGACTAAAGAAAGATGATATGGGTATTTGATTTGGATAAATTGGGCTAGGTATCGAACAGAAGCAAAACAGGGGAGAAAAATATTTACGGAAACAAGGGAAGATTTGGTCGATGTTTTGTTGGCTTTTCTCAACTGTTGGATTTGGTACTAGTTGTGACAACACAACAGGATTGCTACGCGTGCTAGAGTTGAGAGAAAATAGGAGTTGTCGACAAGTCAGGAAAGATATTCTCGGCATTGTTTTGAGTTATCTTTGAAAGTTACGTATGCATCTGGGAGTTCCGGGAAGAGTTAGGAGAGGATTTAACGTGTATGATTGAATGTATGGGATCTTTATAAGGTCTGATGGAGTTTGGATAGACCACAGAAGCCGCGTGAAACAAAAGAAAGGAAATATTTTCCCGTAGCTTTTGGTCGAAGAAAAGATAGAGATTCTCGGGATTTAATTACCCTGTGCTGTATAAAAAGAGGTGGTACGAGTCTTAGAGGAGGTGTCGAGGAGTTTGGGGTCTATACGTAGTTTAGGGGAAGCTCTGGTACGAAGAAATCACGCTGCAGAGAAAGTTGCAGCAGCAGGTGAAGAAGACGAAGAACTGACACTTCAGAAGTGTCGTTCTCAAGAACCCTAGAACACGAAAAACATAAGACTCACAAGGAACTGTCGCAGAGAACTATCGCTATTCAACAAAGATAATCGAAGTATCGTTTAAAGGGCGTCTTATTTCTTCAGAATGAGTCTATTTGTAACGCCTTTTCAGCGTTGCAAACTGTCTGCTTTATTAGTTTTCTCTTGTTTTTCACCTATTTGAGCTATGAACAATTATTTTGAGCACGTGAATAATATGAGGAGCTAAACCCCAACACTGGGATGACGGAGGAAGGCATATTTCATGCGTGTGGTAATTATATTTAATTCTTTCATGACTTTTTGCATGGATTGTTAATTATTTTATGGTTTTTATTGAATGGTTGTGATTTCAATTGATGGGTTATACTTAGGTTGAGTCTTTTGATATCCCATGCTTTAGATATACAGTCGTTGCTTTTCAAAAATCTACCTTGGCAAAACATAGAGTCAATATTTTATTATTATTTGAGCTATAATTGTCTAGAATAAATATATGAATCGCATGAATGAATTTTATGGTGGAATCCTAAGTCCTAGTACCTCTCGATATCGTGACAAACTTGTGAATATATTTTCTTTGTTTCTAGTATTTTCTTAAATCAAATCTTTACAAGCCCGAGTTGAACGAACTTTTACTACTACTTTACAAACAACAATTAAAATCTCATCAATTTTTGGCGCCGCCGACGCGGACTTGTATTTAGGTTTTAGGTTTTAGAGTTATTTCTATTTTTATTTTTTATTATTTTTTGTTCTTTTTTACGCCTTTGGTATTTTTCGATTCTTTTCAGATTTGGAGCGAAGCTACAAGGAAACAAAAAGTGCTATAAAAGGAAAGCATTGCCAAAGAAGGAAAGAAAAGAGGAATCTGAAAGGAGTGAAGAAGAAGATTTTGTATATAGTTATTTTGTTTTATTTTTAGAAACTGTAAATAGGGTTGTATTTTTGTAATTTTTCTTTTTCTTTTTGGACACTTTTTGGACTTTATTTTTCTTTTGGACTTGGACATTATTTTTAAAACCCTAAGGAAGGGTTAAAAATTAAATATAAATTGTTTGCAGGGAAGGACGACAGTTACGATAGTGTCTCGGCCCCTCGGGTTCGTACACTGACATAGGAGTCGGTGGCCTGAGTCGACTTCAACGGTTCATCGCCCGTCTGGTACGGGAGGTAAGACTCTATTCACCCACAAATCCCCTGTCAGTGGGTTTTATTTTGTGACAACTCACACCCCTGCAATAGAATGTCGAACTGGTATTACAATAGCCAATACAACGAATATCCGACTGAGTTTCAAAATGGACGTTACTACTTTGACCATAGTGTGAATAGTGGTTGGGAGCATCCCCCTTTTTCAAGGTTATGGTTCATACTATAGTGAGCCCAATTACTATTCGCACACCCACCAGTCATACGAGCAAAACAATCTCTCTATTTCTCTAGAAGAGGCTCTCAAGAGTTATACCTTATTTGTGAAGAAAACCTGTAACAATCTTTCAGATGAGCAGTCAACAAAGATGTCTTTAGAAGAGACTCTTGAGCAATATTATAAGAGTACAAATAGGATTGTAGAAAAATTAGCTCAAAATAATCTTAATTTCCAATACAGTGTTTCCAATAGTACCCTTGAAAATGAGGATAGTTATTTGGATAATCAAGATGACAAGGATAGAATTGGTAACACTACTTTAGATGAGGTTCAACCATTTTCATGTTATTATAATGATTATGATGAGGATAGCGTTGATGAAGAATTTGAAATAAGTAGCCATAGTGATCAGGAATTTGTTACTCCAAATGAACTTAATAATGATAATGTTTCTAGTTCAAATCCAAATAATTTTAATAATTATTCACCTATTCAAAAGGACGAGGATTTGACTAGAGATATCCCCCGTCTTAGACGATGTAGTATTTCCTTATGATTACGAATCTGATGATAGTTTTGAGGAACGAGATTCTTATGAGAATATTGTTTTAGAGTCTAGCGATTTAGAAACATTAGTCTTAGACAAAGAAAATGAACTCGTAGAGATGAGTGAGGATGAACCTGACTTAGAAGAATCAATTGACCATTTTCAGGAATCAGATGACCTTGAAATTAGGGAAGTTGTGACTAGTCTTTCTAGAGACACTGAAAACTCTAAGTTTGGGGGTGATTATCATTCTCCGTGTGCCTTAACTCTTAGAAAGGTCCCTCACTTGGGACTTGACATATGTGCCTCAACCATTTTAAAAGATTATCTTCATACACGTTTCCCCTCGAACCTAGTGATGTCCATAGGGAAGTTCAGTTGTTAGAAACCCATCCTCTGGTTGATGTGGTTAGCCCAGGCTATGATACCCAGATTAATTTTATTTTCCCACCAAATATTTTTCAACCAATTGTGGGAATGTATGAGTTCAAAATGTGTCAGTTATTAAGTTCTGAGACCAAACCTAATTATTTTAGGAAATTAGTAACGACACATTTGCCTAAAATTGACCACCACTTTCATCGTGGTCAATTGTGTGAGTCAAAACTGATTGACTTAGAGGATCCTCAATTATTCAGGTTATTATTATGTGTTTCTAAGTTTTTACTTGAGTTTTTACAGACTTTACAACCTGAATCGGATCTTAGCTACGAGGAAATGCAACCCATGAAAATATTTTATTTGGACCCAGTTATAGAACCTGAACCTGAACCACAGCTAGATGTAGTTGTCTTAAACAGGAATCTAGACAAGGGTGTGCTTTATTTGTTAATTTTCTTGGCATGTTGCAGATTCCTTTTACTTGTGATAGCTCTATTTGGTTTTGATGACCCAAAGATATTTCGACTATTACTTTATGATTTTATAAGGTGACTAATCCTTTCTTAGTCTGGCTGAAGACGTTAAACTTAGCACTTCTTGGGAGGTAACCCAATATTCATGCGACACGGTAATATCTTTCCTTAACTCTTTTACTTCAAATGGTAACAGTTTCTCCTTGTTCATGCTTTTAATTTCATCTTTAGAACATTGAGGACAATGTTAGATTTAAGTTTGGGGGTATGGGAGAAACTTTTTAGTTGCAGTATAAATAAATAAACTCCAGAGCTTAGAAATTTATGCTTATTAAGGATGGCACTAACCAATCTAAGTGGATGGAAGCATTTTGGTTGTAGGAGTTGAGGAACCAATCTGATTAGATGGAAACATCTAAAGAGTCTATTCATAAAAGCACAGAGCTCAGGTGTTAGAATTAAAGAAAAACATGGTAGTTTCGCCATATCTCGTTGAATCCTTTTCACTTCTATTTTTTGTTTGTTTTCTTCAAAATATGTTTGTCTAAGTGATTAGGTGGGGCTCACGATTCAAGTTGTTACCACTGCTATGGTGAAATAGAGTGATTGAGCTAAATAAAAAAAATAAAAAAAAAAAGTGAAAAAGAAAAAGAAAAAAAAAATTATTATGAAAAAAAAAAAATTTGAGACCAGACCATTTGACCAACCGGAATAAATTCAATAAAGTCGACCACTGGAACCCTTGTATATGCCAGTTGTGTTGACCTAGAGTTAGGATTATCGACCACTGGTTCCCTTGTATATGCCAGTGTGTTGATATTAGTCAGACTAGTATCTCAGTCCATTAGGATAGGTTCATTTTGGCAGTGGCCTTCAGACAGATATGAGAAACACTGTTCACCTTAGTCAACATCAAAACGATCTATGTTTTTCTGTATCCATCTCTTAATCTATCCATGTGATTGGTTGACTCCGGTTATGATGTCCAGAAACTATCTGAGTAGAGCTCTGTGACTTATATATGAATTTTAATATGCTTGAGTGCAAACTCGTGTACATCAATTGGAATTTCGCATCAGGGTACTTCCTCCTGTAGTCAATAAGTATGCCAACCAAGGAGATTCTTTAGTGCCTTCCAAGGTTCTGCGTAGATAGTTAGGGTCTGTAGTATAAAGGTTTTGTGGGTACACCTCTGGTAAACCCTCCCGAGACTATAACTCGGCCACTAGGGCCACCTAGGGGTTTAAAGGCTTATTGCATAAGCTAAATACAATCGACGATGCTTGCGACAGTGAGTTAGGATTTTATTTTAATTTTATTTTTGCTCGAGGACTAGCAAATAATAAGTTTGGGGGTATTTGATAGACACATTTTTGTGTCTAATTTGTCTCGCTTCTATTTATTGATAGTGCTCATTTTTGTACTTATTATGGTGTTTTATGTGTGTGTAGGTATTTTTGGCCAATAAATATTTTTGGAAAAATCGGCTCGAAAAGTTGTCTAATGCACCCGGAGGAGTTATTATTAGCACCCACAGTTTGGTTAAGGGGCACCTCTAGGACACCCCATAAGGCACCTACTATCGGCACCCCTACTCTGGATAGGGGGCGCCTCATCTTCATCATTTAAACTTCAGTTTGGCGGGAAATGTTGTTCACGTCTGCATGATTTTGCTGGAACGGAGTTGGAGAGATTTAAGGAGATTCAATCACCTATTTTTCTTGGGATGGGCCTGTTAAGACTAAAGAAAGATGATATGGGTATTTGATTTGGATAAATTGGGCTAGGTATCGAACATAAGCAAAACAGGGGAGAAAAATATTTATGGAAACAAGGGAAGATTTGGTCGATGTTTTGTTGGCTTTTCTCAACTGTTGGATTTGGTACTAGTTGTGACAACATAACAGGATTGCTACGCGTGCTAGAGTTGAGAGAAAATAGGAGTTGTCGACAAGTCAGGAAAGATATTCTCGGCATTGTTTTGAGTTATCTTTGGAAGTTACGTATGCATCTGGGAGTTCCGGGAAGAGTTAGGAGAGGATTTAACGTGTAGGATTGAATGTATGGGATCTTTATAAGGTCTGATGGAGTTTGGATAGACCATAGAAGCCGCGTGAAACAAAAGAAAGGAAATATTTTCCCGTAGCTTTTGGTCGAAGAAAAGATAGAGATTCTCGGGATTTAATTACCCTGTGCTGTATAAAAAGAGGTGGTACGAGTCTTAGAGGAGGTGTCGAGGAGTTTGGGGTCTATACGTAGTTTAGGGGAAGCTCTGGTACGAAGAAATCACGCTGCAGAGAAAGTTGCAGCAGCAGGTGAAGAAGACAAAGAACTGACACTTCAGAAGTGTCGTTCTCAAGAACCCAAGAACACGAAGAACATAAGACTCTCAAGGAACTGTCGCAGAGAACTATCGTTATTCAACAAAGATAATCGAAGTATCGTTTAAAGGGCGTCTTATTTCTTCTTATGTGATCTGTTTCTAACGCCTTTTCAGCGTTGCAAATTGTCTGCTTTATTAGTTTTCTCTTGTTTTTCACCTATTTGAGATATGAACAATTATTTTGAGCACGTGAATAATATGAGGAGCTAAACCCCAACACTGGGATGACGGAGGAAGCCATATTTCATGCGTGTGGTAATTATATTTAATTCTTTCATGACTTTTTGCATTGATTGTTAATTGTTTTATGGTTTTTATTGAATGGTTGTGATTTCAATTGATGGGTTATACTTAGGTTGAGTCTTTTGATATCCCATGCTTTAGATATACAGTCGTTGCTTTTCAAAAATCTACCTTGGAAAAACATAGAGTCAATATTTTATTATTATTTGAGCTATAATTGTCTAGAATAAATATATGAATCGCATGAATGAATTTTATGGTGGAATCCTAAGTCCTAGTACCTCCTGATATCGTGACAAACTTGTGAATATATTTTCTTTGTTTTTAGTATTTTCTTAAATCAAATCTTTACAAGCCCGAGTTGAACGAACTATTACTACCACTTTACAAACAACAATTAAAATCTCATCAAGTCTCCATGACAGGACCGCTCATATCTGAAGTCGCTTCTTTGATCAGGTCCATGGAGGTCCGCGCCACTGAAGTACCTTCTCCGGTGCGTTGAATGCGTTCCTTTTTTGCTCCAGGGGCTGTCGTGGCTCTTGTGGAAATCGATCAGTTAATGTCTTAAGAAAAGTGAGTACCTCTTTCTGAGTTGCAGCCATATCCGTTTGAGTCTTAGAAAGAACTTCATGCTTCTCCATCAAGTCTGCAATGGTAATGGGGATGGTCCTCCTCTCGTCCCTCCGGCTCGTCGTCCTGATGAAGGAGTGGAAGTTGTTGCTCTGGTGACTACCAGAGGTGTTACACTTGATGAGATGACGGGATTTGCGGCTGCTCTGGTTCTGGTGATGGGAGGTGTTACACTTACTGGAACATCTCCTGCTACGCTGGCATTGGTGGTAGAAGTGACGGCTCCATAAGATGTATTGACCACGGTAGCTCCACTGACAGGTACATCGACACCGGGAGTGTTATCCACACTAGCTCCATCAGAGTTGATTGCTGATCCAGACCTGAGTTCTACCATCTTGAAATGGATTGATGATTGAATTGGTCCTAAGATCTACCCTTTTTGAAATTGATAAAATTGAATTGGATTTTAAAGAAATTGACTTTACAACCGAGAGATTAACCTCCCGCTGTGGTCGCCAATTGTTTATAGGTGAAAACTATTTTTGCCGGTTTTGGTAATTTGGGATGTGTGGATGAGAAATGAGTCTAAACCTTAAACAAATGCACTGCACGGAAGTGCTTGTAGATTCGAGAAATCAATCTGTGCAAGTCCATTATAAACCAAGAAATGGCCGTTCCAGACTTGTTTCGGTCACAAAGTGAAGGAGATGGGGTTGATCTTAGGGAGGGAAGCGAAGAAGGTGTTGAGAATGTGAAGGTGTTGGCTATGTATGACTTGTATCAGAAAGCTAAAATGGCTTGCAGGGTGTAAGCTATCAGTTCCGGTGTTTGAATACGATTGTATCAACACTTGCCTCTGTTGTCTTGTCTTGTTTGAAAAATAGGATGGAGAACCTATTTATACAAGTCTTTTAGCCTAACCCTCGTATCTCGTGGGAAGTGGATAAAGAGGAGTGATGGAGTAGTGGAGTAATGTGTTAGTGTCACACGACCAGGCTTGCCCACTTCTCCCATCATCACTTAACCGTCCATGACTTCCTGACACGTTCTTGTGATGGCGCGTTGTGCGCTGCACGCTGTAAACCGCCAGACCAATACACCAGTATGTATCCCCCATATTGTGACATGATTGATGTCTGGAATGTGTGGATCGTGGGACCCACAAAAAGTAGCATGTAATGTTAAATTGAATAACTGTGTTATTCAGGAAGTTGATACTTGTGAAGTATCGTGTGTATTCTATGCAGGTACTGCATCGAGTATACTCAGCATGTATGAAGCATCGCTGTTTGAGCGTCCCAAAATAGCCTCATGTCCAGCCTACTTCATGTGATGGTTTGGAAGTTGCGCAAGCAAATCCTCCCTTGACCGACCACATGGTGTGGTAGAGTGACGGATGGTGATCACCATGACGCCGCACCGACCAATTAACTCGACCTGGCGGTATAACCAAGCCGGTGAAGTTGGACGGACGAGATGATATTTGAGACACTCATCTGCGACCGTTAATGAAATTAGGGTTTTAGAAGAGGTGCGCAAGCATCCCTCTTCAGCCTGGTCGAATCCAAGCTTGGGATACGATTTTGTCCAGGCCGATCGGACATGCGTGTAGACGGCATGACGGTGTAGGCGCCCATACCCCATTATCTCACGAAAGTGTGATCCGGGCTACTCAATTCGTCCGGCGAAGTTGAGTAGTCGAGATCATTTTGCGACACGTAAAACTAGTGCCGCAAAAGCCGCGCATCGTGCCAACTTCGGCGCGCGTTCCAAGATGACCAATCTTGGTCGGTCTTGGCCGATCGGTGCGCGTGTATGTGGTAGGCTGGTGTTCACGCCTATACCGACTGTCCCATGAAAACGTGATCTAAGCTACTCAAATCGTCCGTGAAGTTGAGTGGTCGAGATTAGTTTGCAATCGGGAAGTGTGACCTCGCTAGTTTGGGCGGACGATTTGGGATAACCAAGCATGGTATGCCTTGGCCGATCAGGTGAGGGGATAGATGGGTCCACGGTGGTCATGTTGGTATGACCGGACTGCTTAATCTAATCTTGGACCCTCCATTTGTGCCTTAGGAGAAGATGGACGCTCGTGATGCTCAAAAACCCTAATTTTGGGTTTCACGGCCGTGCGTCATGCTCTATTCGGGCGTTTAATCGAGATGACCAACCATGGTTGGTCCTGACTGATCGGTCAGGTATGAAGGCGGGCCCACGGTGATTGTGTTGACATGCTCGGGGCCCTTTGAATCTACATCTACACCCTCCATCTATACCTGCGAAGATGGATGGTTGAGACTGTTTTGCGACACATGTAATGTGCCGCAAACCCTAATTTAGGGTTTTCCGTCCATACTGCTCTGGTTTGGACGTTTTGGCAAGCTATGCCAATCTTTTGGGGAGGCAGACCATGCGGGGCCCGTGTTGGTTCGGCAGCGAATATTCCATACCGCTTGGGGGTTATGGAATTGATCCGGGGCCATCCAATCATCTTTGGTGAAGTTGGATGATCGTGATCATTTCCGCATCGATACTGATAATCCGGATGCTCAATCGGGCTAGTATAACACACCGAGAGTTGCTCAATCGGGCTAGTATAACACACCGAGAGTTGCAGCCTGTAACGGGTATTTCGTACATGCTTTCATTATAATGCTTGGAGATTCGTGTTGCTCTGCTGAGAGTAACACTCAGTCGTCATGCCGCACTGATAATGAGTATAGGAAATACAAGGTTGGTTACGCATTAATTAATAATGTTGTAAATTCACAGGGTATATGGGATTGTTGCTACATGCTCCATTCTAGGTGAATTAGTAAAGTGAAGAAGTATTCATCACTTATTAATGGCTTTATCTTTTGCAAGATGTTAGCGCATAATTTTGGCTTTTACAATTTCAGCCTTAAATGAAAATCCACCATCAACAACTAGTTAGAGAGTTCTTCAATTGCTTAGATCTTATGTAACTACACAAGACACAATCGAAGCAAAAACGATTTGATTCACTCGAATCGGTTCATGAACATTATAGCCACGGTTTGCAAAAGCATTCCTTAGTTTATATAAACATTAGTTCAAGAACAACCGGTTTTAGATATAACCTACTCAAGTTCGCGGACTGGGTTCGTGGACTTAAGCTCATGGAAGGAGTACACAAACTCTAGCAGAAATTCTCGGGTGAGAACTTCCGCCAGTTCGCGGACTTGGCTTGCGCCACTTCCATTTCTCTTGATCAACAAATTTTGCAAACTTTGGTTCAAGGAATAAGGACTTATACATATATGTGTTTCCACAACAATGCTTATATCCTACCAATGGTTATGTAATCTAAACTCTCATTTCAATCATTGAAACATTCTTAAAGAACGTTATATAGCCATTATTCACAGACCATTTTTCGTCAGAGCAATTTCCAAAGTGATTGAAACATATCATGACTTTCGTCACTTGGTAAAGATGAATTCGGTTAAAGCGAAAGCTTACCAACACATATTTCGAGAAATAGATAGGCGAGTTAAACTCGGCTCGAAATAGCAAATGTGTATAATGAAAGTATATACGTCTAAAAGACTTTTGTCTCAAGAGTAGGAGATAGAGTAAATAGACTTTTGAGTGACAGATAAGTTCAAGTCTCCACATACCTTTTAGTCGATGAAGTTCCACTGGTTCCTCGAGTAGTCCTTCGTCTTGTATGATGATTGCCATGGAGTTCTTGAGCTCAACTACACTTTCTATCCTAGTCCGAGACCTATAGCTACATAGGCTAGAAATCAAGACTTATAGTTTTGATCACTAACATTGGCAAACATGCTTGAGATAGAAACGCATGCGAGTTCGACCGAGCAATGCTCTAACAAAAACTATCAATACATATGGAATACAAAAATAAATATAAATTTTTGTAGCTTCTCTTCCACATGCCTGATCTTCTTGGTTCTTCAACATTACTCGAAATCTTCGTCACTTCCAAGTACTCCAATGATTCCAAAGGTTGTAAGTTTAGTATCATCGTTGTTGAAAATCCGTAGCCATAACAATGAGAAAACAAGAATTCTCAATCATTGTTACACAGTGTCATAGTATTATTACACAACATCAAAGTTCAATTGTATCACAACTTCGACAATAATACTATGGTGATATGTATCACTCCCCCTTAGTCAATACTCCATCTCACATGGAAACCACTCCCCCTTACATAATGATCCGAAAACCATATGTATTTGTAGTGTGAACTACACATTAATTCTCCCCCTTTTTGTCAATAAAATTGGCAAATGTATGAAAACTAGTGGGATCCTAATGAAATTTCCATAGAGACATTTCATGACCAAAAGCAAGCACATATCAACTTTTTAGATGCAATCATATAGCCTAAGCTAAATGCTTTCATCAAGGAGTTTATAAAGATACAAGATAACTCCTATAATATTCCACAGTCGCACTCTCCACAAAGATTTGGAAATTAAGCACAAGTTCAATTAAGAACTCTCCCCCATAAAATGTCATTCCAGAAAGAACAACAAGAGCGACCTTACTTTTACAAGAAAAGAAGGATTTCTTTGGACATAACAAATCACATACGAATATGAATTTGAATCCAAAAATACTCAATCAAATTAACCACAAGAAAACTAATGATTAATTTAATCGGAAATGGTCAACATAAGAGAACTTACGGAGCCGCACAGTATATACATAAAAATATGGATCAGGGAAGATCAATACTGAGGAATAGACAAGGATTCATTCTATTTTCCATCACTATTTGCACAATGACATACAATAGACATAATACTCGTACACAAAAGTTTTATCCTTTCTTCCATCAAATAATAACATAAAAGGTTTTAACTTTTTTAATGTCAAAAGTTCATTTATTCTTTTATAAATACATGCATATCGACATATGAAAGACTTAACTTTTGACTACGTATGGGACAATCTTAGTTCACGGACGCAAATACACATATCCCATAACAAATTGCAATATATAAAATCATAAAGATTAATACTGCAAAAATCATCTTCCAAATAATTTTAGAATTTAAACCAATAAACCTAAAAAACAATGAAGATGAAAACGTTGGACATAGCTATGTGTAATCACAATAATGGCTATTCCAAACTCAAGTTATTCTTCTA
Organism: Papaver armeniacum; assembly: GCA_023531295.1. Lineage (NCBI taxonomy): Eukaryota > Viridiplantae > Streptophyta > Magnoliopsida > Ranunculales > Papaveraceae > Papaver > Papaver armeniacum. Next base: position 28,544 of record JAJJWW010012756.1, read on the forward strand.
AACAAAACAAGAAAATAAAATTCTCATCAGAAGATTTACTAGATGTTAAGACCTTTGAAGAATTCTTTATCGTCCCCGAACTCCTTGTCGTCAACAGCCATTGGGACATAAGGTTCATGAAGATATGAGTTAATATGAATAAACCTTCTTGATTGATATCGAACCAGGGCCTGAATCTCATGAGTCTTAAGCACAAAAGCCTTTATCTGTTGAATCTCCTTTCGTGTCTCCTTCAATACTCCAAGAACATCAGAAAACTTCTGAGAATTTGAAGGAAAAGCTCTTGGATTCCTCACATTCCTTCTTTTTCTTTTCAAGGTTGGAGGCAACGGAGATTTCTTTTTTTCCTTCATGATTGATGGCTTAACAATCATATTAACATCTTTTCCACCAGAAGACATGATGCTTGGAGTATCCATAAGAATATGGGTTTGTGAGAGGAAATCACAATTTAAACTCAACAAGTAGTCCTGGAAAGAGTTTAAGAGAAGGAAAAAGGAATGTAGGGTTACGCGACCTTTAAAAGGTTCGTGCACGTACAACTCTGAACCCTAGAAAGAGTAGAATTGTCGAGAATAACCCTCCTTTATTGATAGACAGGGAAAACAAAACCAAAAAAAAAAAAAAACTTTTCCTAAAGCCTGAGAGGTGCACAACCTTGTCTCTTTCAATCAGGCACACGAGACAAGATACACAAATCAACACAATCAAGTTGTGTTGCGGTGAACAACAATATGTCCACCATGTTCCTTTTGAGAGGAATCCATAGACCTTTGTCTATCAAAACGATTGGACCATAATTTCTTCTCTAATGGTCTTGTTTTATCCTTGGAAACTAACTTCTTAGACGAAGATAAAATCTTACATACCTCAGCGGTCTTTTGAGCAAGTTTAAGCTTACTTGCTAATCGATTTGCTCTTCGTTGAAGTTTGTTGACATGTCTCAATTTGTGTTTTTACTTGTAACACTTTGATAGTTCATGACCTTTGAGTGAACAATACGAGCATGTCAATCTTGAATATAATTCAGGCATCTGAGATGTGCAAGATTCTAGACACATAGTGGTACCCGAAACGTCATACACAGAGTTTCCAATAGAAAGGTCAATTTTATCTTCCAAATTGGTTGAGTTTTCTTCTGAAAGAATATCAAGATTGATGTATATATTTCTACAATTATCAAAATCAATATTTTCACAAAGAAGTGCAACACTTGATTTTTCGTCTTCATTAGAATCATAGTTGTCAGACATTTCATCAAGAGTTGCAGCAAGACCTTTGTTCCCAGTGTATTTCTTTCGATTTGGACACTCATTTGCAAAATGACCAAAACCTTTACACTTAAAGCACTGAGGCATATCCTCATCATCAGTTTCATCATTATCCTTATTTTTAGGAGCAACACGATTATGTGGTTTATGTGATGACTTGGATTTATCTCTGGAGAACCGTTTACTTCTCTTCAAAAGAAGATCCCTAAACTGTCTTGTGATCAACGAGACTGACTTGTCAAGATGTAAACACTTTTACTTTTATCAAGTAATTTAGTGTTCTTTAGTGCTTTGAAAGCAACATCCTTACTAGACTTGGACGTATGCTCATGATCAAAGATCTTTAGCTTCCCAACAAGAGTATTTCTGGACAGCGTTGCGAGATTATTTCCTTCAACGATGGAATGCTTCTTAGAATCGTATCTAGATGGCAGCGATCTGAGAATTTTCATCACAATGTCCTTTTCAGGAATTGTCTTACCCAATGCAAAAGATGCATTAACAATTTACTCATCAAATGTTTCTTCATCTGCCATACGAAGGTTTCCCCAATCAGAATTTAGGTTTTGAAGCCTAGCTTCTTTCTCACTGGTATTTCCTTCAAATACGGTTTCTAAGATATCCCAGGCTTCTTTAGACTTAGTGCACGTAGTCACATGGTGCTGAAGATCTGGGGTAATGGCATGTATGATAGCATTCAAGCCTTCAGAATTTTGCTTTGCAGAAAGAATTTCTTCTGGACTATATCTACCAGTATCCTTCGGTATAGATACATCGCCTTCTGTATTAACTGGAGGATCATAGCCATTAACAACACGTACCCATGTTTGAAAATCACGAGCTTGAAGAAAAGCACGCATAGAAATTTTCCACCATAAGTAGTTTGAGCCATTGAAGACTGGTGGTACGTTTATGGAGATAGAATTCATGTCCATAGAGTCAGATCGCTACAAACACACACTTGTAAGGTCTTTAAACGTGTTTGCCTGCTCTGATACCAATTCAAAAAGCGAGGGTACAACAACCACACCCAATATTTCGCTTAACAATCTATATGGACTAACTCCAATATACTTTTAAGAAAATCAACTAGACAGTCAGACTTAATCTTAATAAAAGTATATCAAAGAGTTATATCTCACTTTCTCAATTCAATACTTACTCAAGCAAATAGAAATCTGCGATTCTAATTGAATATAAGAGAAAACATTTGAACAGTACCAAAGACCCCATTTTCCCATCTACTCCACTGCACATTTCAACTCGAGTTCAAGTCCATATGTACTAAAAACTTCATCTCCAACACAGCACATACTCAATTTCATGGCATGGTTAAACTCATGTCTAACTCAAAACCCCAGATCCATTCCATCATCACAAATATTCGATCAAACACCGTTTTACTCAATACCCATCTGAATCTTTATCATTCTCCAACAAATCTTCTTCCAGCCATCACCCTGTAACAGAATCAACCAAACCCAATTACAACAAAAACCCATTTTATTCCCCGCTCAAATCATACAGGTGTAGCTCTTAAATCCACTGAATCCTTCTTGAATTTCGAAATCTAGCCATTAATCTTCACCAATCTCTTCTGGTTCTTCTCAATTTCTCTTTTTTGTGCTTCAGATCCCCTTTCTCTGTGTTCTTCACTGGATCTGTAATCAACAACAAACCCCTTTACTTATCCATCATTGAACAGCATCAGATTCGGTTCTTCATCATCTTCCATCTCAGTCATGGCCACAAACCCATTACAAATTCTTCCGCCACAATATCCATCTCTTCCTGTATCTCTCGACCTCTCTGATAAAATGGTGCCACCATAAGTTCTCTATTTCAGGCGGAGAGGTAATGAAGAGGAAGAAAACAAGATGGATTGATTTCCTCTCTTTTAGGGCTCGGTAATGACTAAAATTGATATTGGTACCCTGCACCACTGGATAAGGGCTAACCATACCATATACGCCCCTTCGGTTCCGGATAACTGACATGTCTATTCTCTTTCGTGTTCAACTGCCAGTTCTAAAAAACTGACAGTTCATTCTTCACCTCCTTTTTGTGCAACCTAGTCTGCTCCATCACTCGCCTGCGAATTAACATCTTTGCTCTTTGCGCTCAAAATGGACGTTTTCTCCTTCTTTTGCTTGTATGACTCCATTGCACCTAATAAACTCAAAAACAAACATAAGATACATAATTTACAAGAAAACTCGCAAAGAAAACATAAACAATAGATAAATATCAAGGTGTTTACAACACCTATCACATTTCCAGGAATTATGAAAACCGAATTTGGAAATATATTGCATATCTTGAGAATATTTTCGGTTTTGGAAATTCCTTGGTCTCCAAACTTCCTTGGTCTATAAATATTGAAGTTTGCATTTCGAGCAAACTAATCCTCAGAGCCAGCAAAAGTACCTAGTTGTGTTGTTACTGGTGGTGCTGCCTATTCGGAGAGGAAAGTACCCTAATTAGGCGAAATCTCTTACGACTGCTCGTTTTAAAGACTTTTTTGGGATTGGGAAGCTCTACGAGTACCGTTGGTGGGAAACTAGGTAATTGCAGTTTATTATTAGTTTTCGATTGATTTGATTGACTAACGGTTGTTGAACTTTGATTGCACCTAGTTTGTTTATGCTTGAGAATCTTCTCTTCTGATATAAGATTCACTCAAACTAGATCGAAGTATCGACGGGGATCTTTAGACTGTTTGTAGATCTAAAGACGTCTTGTGATAATTCATTGTTAACAGACTCCGTTCTGTGTGTGATTGATCACAAGAGATTCAAGTTGATTGTGTGCAGGTGTTTATTGAAGATCTAAGAAGATTTGAAGACAAAAAAATTTCTTATTTGAGTTCATAATCTTAGGTGTGCACAAAACTTGATCGGCTGGGGATCCAACTATAATCGGTTTATCTTTGTGATAACCTTGGTTGATTAGTTTAGTAGATAGGAATCAATACAATTCTTTGTGATTCAAAGTATTGATTGCATAGTCTAAACAATTACTTTGGTAGTTGTTGATAGAGTGATCTAAGAGGTAGTTGTTGATAGATTGATCTAAGAACCTGACAAAGGAGTTTATTGGGATAAACGGAAGAGCCTTTTGTCAAACTCATATCACGTTGTTTGAAAAGAGTTGTTACCGAACAGATTTGTTGTTCCTTTACTGTTTGGAATACAAACCAAAGGAATTGTTCCAAGTGCGTGACTTATTGCAAGTTGGAGGCGCAGAGATACAGACGAAACTAGGTGAACTATAGGTTTAGTTGCTTGGTCTCAACTATACGAAGTTGGTTTAGATTTTGTATAGCGGCTTAATCCTGAGAGTATTCAATTCCGGACAAGGTCCCGGGGTTTTTCTACATTTGCGGTTTCCTCGTTAACATAATCTTGCCGTGTCTTTTACTTTTGTATTTCCGCAATTATAATTATTTTATTATAATTAGATTTAAAATACACAAACGTTAATTCCTAATTACTTGATAGCAATACTATTGTGTTTGGTTAAGTCTGAACCTATTATCAAGTAATCATACTTCGTTGTTGTATTGTCTCGATCTTGTATCCATAGTCAATCACGCAAGTTATCTTGTTGTCGTATTGTCTCGATCTCGTATCCATAGACGATCACACGAAGTGTGAACCGATTAGTTGTATTGTCTCGACTCAGTCCATAGACAATCACTTTCGGAGAAAGGACTTATAGGTGGAAAAGTTTTAGATTGAGGTATATTTGGGTACCCTCGTCTTTTCAGATATACATATTGTCGAGGATCATTAAGTTGGTCTACTTGCAATTGTATTAGGTTTTGTCCATACAGGTTGCCGAACGAAAAAGTTGGTGGTATACTTGGTATCCTCTCCTTTCAATTAGGATGTATGTTGTATGTGAATATAATTTTATAAATAAATGTATATACTTGTTTGAAAGGCGGTGCACGAACCAAGGAAACTCATGCAACTTATCGGAATGACCCTGATAAGTGGATTAGAAGGGAACGAGCTGAGAAAACTCTTGCATTAAGATAAATGAATGAGTTATTTGATGAATATATATAAGTAAATCCTTGGAGTTGTGTAGTATTCTGTTGTTGTATGCTCTTTGATTGATTGATACTTTCTTCGCATCTCTTGAGAACATGAATGCATTATACTGAGCAATTATCTCACCCAAATTGACATTCTTACAGATTTATGGAAGGTGGAAGTGAAAACTAAGAAATTAGCTTATTGATTGTATTGCTTGAAATGTAATTTTCATTAAAGTATTTGTTGAAAATGTTGTTAAGGATGATTAACGAATTCATATATTTCAATTCAAATTATATAAAGTCAATTATGTTTGATGTAATAAAAGTAAATTAGGAGAGGTATATGTACATATTAATAGATTTTGAATTTTAAAGTTCGGGAAAGGAAATCTCTAACAATTTATTAATAGTTTTGGTAAAGGGGAAAGGAAATCTCTATCGTATATATTCGTAATATTCGTAAAGATGTTAATGGTGGTGGTGATATACAGATCCTTCTTAAACAAAGTCGTGTATTTATTTTTTTCTCTTGGTCATAATCAGTGTTGTCGTGGCGGACCTGTAGTGAGATTGTTTGGAAAATGGATGCGAGTTTTGTATCCTGAGTGTATTTAGTGAGGGTAGTTTGACCTCAACTTGGAAAAATATAACGACTAGTTTTGAGTTAGCATGTATTTAATGAGGGTAGTTTAACCTGAATCTGGAAAAATATATCGACTAGGTCTAAGTTAGCGAGTCGACTACCATTTTTCTTCTTCTCACATCATTTTTGCTCTCCCTCTACCACAAAAAAAAAAAAAGAATTAGACACCAGGAACGTTCAGTTCATTCTAAAATAAAAGTTTTCTTCGTTACAATTTGTTACAATTACACAAAAGGAGAAAAAAAGAACTACAAATAGAGAGAAAGACAGAGGGGGAATAAACTATAAAGCGTGTTTTTCCCTGCTCTCCCAAGAAAAGAACAATCCGTTTTTTTTCCCATTGCTTTTCAATATTTTCTAATGAAAAAGAAAAAGAAGAAATTTAATTTATAGGTTTTCCATGATTATAACCATAATATGATAAATACCATCTAACGAATTTCTTCAACCCTGTTTGCAAATCAGTGGTAGGCTTGTAATCAAATTCATCGGTTGCCGAACTTATATTAGCATGAGTAAATGGTACATCACCATTACCAGGCATATCGATTATATTCTTTTTTGCTTTCATTTTCAAATGTCTTTCAAGGATCGATACTAATGTCGGTACCGTAACGGGAGATGTGTTACCAAGATTAAAAATCCGGTATGGAGCTGGACCCGTTTTTTTGCCACCACTTCCTGTACTTTTCCCTGATGTATCTAATGAACCCAAACAACCTTTCACGATATCATCAATATAAGTAAAATCTCTAGCTAAGTCGACAAGATTTTTCCCTCTGTAAACCGTTATTGGTTTCCCTTGTAGTATGTTTCTGGTGAATGAAAAATAAGCCATATCGGGTCTTCCCCATGGACCATAAACGGTGAAAAATCTTAACCCAGTAATTGACAACCCATAAATATGATTATAGGTATGAGTAATCTCTTCACCGGCTTTCTTTGTTGCTGCATATAAACTAGCAGGTTGATCCGTACGATCCGATTCAGAAAACGGTACTTTTTCATTTAACCCATATACAGAACTAGACGAGGCCCAAACAATAGAAGGTTGAGGATTTGCAGATTTGCAAGTCTCTAACAGAGTAACTAAACCAGCAATGTTACTATGAATATAAGAATTAGGATTTTCCATTGCATACCTTACACCTGCTTGTGCTGCTAAATGCATAACATGAGTAAACGCAACGATATCGAATAACTTAGCTAACAATTTTGCATCATTTATATCTCCTTCAACGATGAAAATCCCATTTTTGCTAAGAAGATTCTTTCTTGATTTCTTAAGAGTTGGGTCATAATAATTATTGAAATTATCAATACCCACAACTCCATCTCCTCTCTTTTTTAAAGCAAGAGAAACATGTGAACCAACGAAACCAGCAGCTCCAGTAACTAAAACAGACATTTTTCCACCACCATTTCTAATATCATCTGATCTTGAAATTTGTGCAGAATTTCTAACTTGTTTTTCCCATTGAATACCACCCCAAGAAGCAGAGAAATAACGACTTCCTGAATCTACAAAACTCTGGAAACTTAAATACGAAGCTGTTAGTGCTATTAAAAATAATGCCCATAAAAACATAGTACTGGTTGATGCAAAACATCTATAGAATTGACGATTTATTGTATGGGTTCTTTCAATTTTCACTTTTCCTGGTGTGGATGGGAAAAGTTCATCTTCTAACGACCTCATAATTTGATGCTTGTTTCTTTTAGTGTTATCAATCTCTTCCTTTTTGTGCGTGGAATTAAATGAGAGATTAATTGTTTTGATGAAGAAGAGAGAGACAGATGCAGAGAGAAAATTGAGGGCTTCGAATTTTCTGTTCTTGTTTCTGCACCTGCTAAATCAAGGAATGTTAAGGTTGAGTTATATAAGGCCTTTTTTTTCCACCATCAGTTTTGTCCTTTTCTCTCTTTTTCTTCAATCTTTGCCACAAACATCTGGGTGAAAATGAGACACGCAGACACTAAGAAACGCGCCCTCTTCCTTGATTTGTGACTGTGACAGTGTGGCGTGGGTAGCCGGTGTGACTATTTACAAACGAGATTCGATAAGGGTGCCCAACGGTCGATTCGGGTCGGTGTTCAGCACTACCGATCAGAGAACCGAACCGTACAAGTTGGTTTATTTATTAATTGCACCAATTAGTAAGAAACTTTAGGTTTAGTTTGATATTTCAAATTCGTTTCATCTTTTGTTTCAAAAGCACTTTTGTTTTTTTTTTTGTGTTACTTTTGTTTTGATGGGTTTTTGTGCACCTTTCTGTGAGAAAAAAAAGCTTTAGGTTTAGTTTGCGTTTAGTAAAAGATTAATTAAAATTAAAGCTGATTAAAAAAAAATCAAAGCGTGTTTGGTAAAATATCAGATCAACCATTGTTGTTGTAGCAAATGACAAAAACAAAAATTTCTCTGAAAATAGTTTTATTCAATTTTATTGGGTCAAAAAGTATTTAATTTTTTACCATGGTTTTTATTTTTGTCCATATTTTTCATTAAAAATATTTTTTTTTCTTTAATTGTTATTATTAATAGAGAAAAATCATACAAAACTTTTGGGTGGTAGCCTAGCGACAAGCTGGGTCCAACTCCTTTTTGAATAGCAATACCTAGTCTATAGAAAATAAAGCTACCAAAACCACTACTTGCGTCATTGCTAACTAAACAGTTTTTCAAACGCTTGAAAAAACACAAAGTATCTTCACCAAGTTCTCCCAAAGTAGAGAAAGCTAGAACACCCAGACCGTAGCCATGTGAAATGCACTTGTCCAAGTATTTAGTGCGTTTGCGTGAAACCGCACTAGAAATAGTTTTTCTTGGAACGAAAGAGCGAATACCGTCACCAGTGAAGGGCGATACACCTGTGACATCCATACAAACATCTTTTCCATTTTCCCAGTTGAGAACAAGAATATCAGCAGGCCTCAAGTCTTTGTCATCATCAGAAAGAAAACCAAGAGAAACCTCCTTGCGTGCAGGCACACCAGCTTTGTAGCAAATATCAGCAATAATATCACGAACAAGATCATGTCGAAACTTAATTCCAACATCTTTAGCACAATGAAGTGCATGGTCCCCAAAGATGTCCATAGATCTGTTACAACTTGTGCATAAACCACCCTCAACAAACAGTAGGATGCCCATGCGATAACAAAGCACATCTCTGAACTGTCTAGGCCCAAGGCACTGATTAAGACCACTAATAGGTATAGCTAATAGATAATTTTGTGCGTGCTTGACACGGTTACATTGCCACAAAATGGAATCTCTCGCAGACATAGAAAATTGGTCTGGAATTTGCTTCTTAACTACATCATAATAAGTGACTGTCATGGAGTGCATGGAAGGGGGGGGCAGTATCATCGATACAGTAAGTAGAAGGTAACCCACATACCTAGATAAAGTTCTGGAGAGCCAGCTGATAAGCAGGAACTGTGTTTGTTGAGAATAAATCACCAAGGATCTCCTTTTGCACCGAAGTTGTCTGACTTTGAGAAGCGAGATAACAGTAGGTACTAGTGTCGGCCATGGTGTAAATGCCAAGTCCACCATCTTTGATAGGTAAGGTAGCTAATCTCTGCTATAAAGGACCAAACCCCGCGCCATCGCCAGTGATTAATAGTCTCAAGTACTCAAGTAAATGGTCATCGAAAAGATCAGTGGCTGATTGTAGAGCTGCAGGATTGGTAGTTCGCATTGCAAAATATAATCTAGACACACCAGTGCAATTGCGAAGTAGAAGCATCTCACTTTGAGGGTCCTTGAGTTTTTTGATTGCATCCATAAGTTGAACAGTCTTTTTCACCCTTTTCAGCATCATATCACTAATAAAGTTCAAATCCAAACTCACTGGTCCACCCAAAAGTTTAACACCATTAGCAGGTCTACCAATATCTGAGGGGAAAACACCATCAGCTGTGCTTCTAGGATCAATGGAAGGCCAAAAGACTTCCATTTTCTTTATATTGAGATGTAGACCCCTATTTGGTCCTTCAGTTTCAATTATGCTCAAAGCCTTGGCTACCTCCAGTGTGTCACCAATGATTGTACCGTCATCAAGGTACCAGGCGTGTAACTCGAGATTGCATTGAGAAGCAATAATCTTCACTAACGGGTGAAGTGTCAATGCAAACAGTAAGGGACCGAGAGGGTCCCCTTGCTGAACTCCAAGTGCATAAGACAAAATATATTGGTCGTAATAGAGCTTAGCAGGTTGCAAGTAGCAAAATTCTACCCAACGAGAAATACCTGGGCAATGAAGACGAACTTCCTTGATGAGCTGAGATCTGCTCACCATGTTGAAGGCATTGGAAAAGTCAGTGAGCAGCATTGACATTTTGTCCGATTGACCTTTCATCTCCAGTAAGCGATTAACAGCATGCAAGATACTCTCTCCCCCAGCCGGTATACCAACCCCAAATTGGTAATCACCTAGATAAGAAGTCATCTCTTTGGCAACAGAGGAAGTAGCCACTTTCGAAACCAGTCTTCGCCAAACCGTACCAACTACAATTGGCCTAATTCCACCCCCAGGTTTAAGCAACGGAGTCAAGGGCGCACTGGCAATGAACTCACCTAGACTCTCTGGGCATTTTCCGGCCAACCAAAGATTGATGACCCCAGTAATCGAAGCGAGTAAATCGTCCGCAACTGCTGCTGCAGCCCCACTCATCACATCAACTAAGTGTTGCGCACGTAAACCGTCGCGGCCACACGATGTGCTTTTTGGGAAGCACTTGATAGCTCCCAAAACTGTCCGAGAGTCCACGACGACTGGATCGACCACAACATCATCGACTGGAACAACTGGAGGAGGCGCTGGTGGGTGCTTAGCTTGCAAATCATTGTACGTATCTTCATTACAAGGAGCCACTCCAGAGGAAGATAGGACACAGATTGCAGCAGCAAAATGGCCGCAACTTATCTTCTTCTGACAGGCCACTATATTAGCCACTCCTTCTTCGAATCTGTCTTCTTAGTCCTCAAACGAATAGGTTGATGTAGCAGTTTGTTTACTAGGACAAAGCACCCATTGGGCTTTTTCCAAACCGACAGTGCTTGATTGATAGCAGCGATTTGTAGTCGCTTTCTGTTACCAGATTTTTCCTCAGCAGCACTTCTCGGATTGAATAACGTTAGAGTACATATAGGAAGAAGGATAAGTTGTAACCAAGCCGAAAGATTACCTGGGCTAACAATGATCCTGTCAAGACAAACCTTCAGCGCTCTAGAGAATGCAAGCCTGCACTGATGAGGTATGCAGGTAACAGTAGTGAACTGTCGTTGGAGCACAACATTGAGTAAATCAGTTGAAAGAATTCCTACATCAATACGATCGTCTCCCTTGCAAACTGCAGAAGAAGGGGTACAGAAAACCTCCGTAGAATCACAGCCTGAAGCCCTTGTAGCTAAGTAATCATCTCTGTCTTCATTAGGTTTAACTAAACCATGGATTAATAAATTAGCACCTGCACCATTGAGAGGTCCAGTGATGATATCTCCATGCGCAAATCCCTCTCGACCCTTGCACGACATTCTCCAAGTATGCAAGTGAATACATCTACAGCACAACCACATACGTAAACAAGAAAGAGCTTTCTCCCACGCACCATAGATACTCAGGTTATTTGCAATCATCTCTCTGCAAATAGATTTGTTTTCATCAGTGAACAAATGCCTGTCATGCAAATGTTTCACCAAAGAACCCTTAGCATAACCTCGGCCATTAACTCCATTCCGACATCCATGAAGGTTCTTGAAGGGGCAATGACAAAACCCAGCATCTGTTGTAGCTGAATCTGTAGAGGACGAAGAACTGAAGGGCTCCTGTGAAGAGGGGGTTGCAGTCGTGAAGCAAAAAGCGTCAGACATCTCGTCGAAAAGCAAACCCTAAGAGAAGAACATGAACCCTAAACAGTAAAAACCAAAGGAAATAAAGCGAAAAACAGCGGCCAAGTTTGGAAAACCGTGGAAAGAAAATCAAAAAGGGATTAAAAACGAAAAGAAATCTCAAAAGAGACATGGTGATTCCAGAGAAAGAATCTGGTTTTCAATCGCCAGAATCTGTTCGCCGGAGACATCCCGTTTGCTATATATAATATCAAATTTATTAATGGTCACTATTATTATGATTGTTAAAAAGAGTTATTTTACTTAACCACTTTTTAATATATACAATTTTCAAATAGAAAATCAAACTAAAATAAAGTGATTATTTAATATTTGTTTTTATTTTTATTATTGACAAACTAAATGAAATGGTATATAAAACAATTTGAAAATAAAATATAAATTTTTTTAAAGAATAAAATATAGAAAATAAAAAATTGATCGTATATAAATTTAAGGGTAACTTTTGTCATTTATAAAATAAAGTAGGGATAAAAAAGATAAATCAAGCATTAAATTTAGGCGGGACCAAAGTTTATGCTTTTGTAGCTTTTAAGAGCTCCTCCTCCCCCGCTTTTAAAAGTTGAGGAATTTGGGAAGTGCTTTGGATTAAAAGCGCTTTAATTTTTTTTTTTTAAACACTAATTTCAAAAATTATTGACTATATATAGGTTTTGAAAGTGCTTTTGGAAAAATAAAAGCATTACCAAACTCAGTCTAAGTTTAGGTCGGTTGTAAACCGTCCGATCCTAGTTCGGATCCGGCCACCGATCTTGACCGGAATCGGTTGAGTTGGATCGGTCAATAGAAAACCAGCCGACTCGACACTAGTTTTCTTAAATGCCATTCGAGTGTTCCCTGTTCCATTTTTTTCCTACTAAGTAGATGATCCTATTGCAATAAAACATATATTCGTCCCGAGATCTACCAATATAACCATACGACCAATATAAACAAACGAATATTGATAAAATTATTTATTATAATTGCGATTAAATTATTTCTATGAGATAATTTGCATTTGATCAATTCTCTATAAATACATTAGACTTATTTGATCACATGGTTGTGACTCAATATCAATGTCTTTGTGTTCATAAAAATGAGTGTTAAGTTTTTAAGTTCAAATCGGCTAGTTTCGGCTAACCATGTTGGACATAGTCTTTATACATGGTTCAGTTATGGTTTACCTAATCGTGAGTGTATATTTTGTTTATGTGAATAAGATTCAAAGCTTTCATCTAACGGTGAATATTATTTGCTTGGTTCCAAAGCTATCTTAGCTTAAACCTAAAGCAACCTATGCTTTGAATGTCTATATAAGGGGAACTCTTGGCAAATAGGATCTTTGAATCCCGACACTACTTTTGGTGTGTCCTAGTTGTATTTAGAGTCGTCCTCTCCGTAAACCCTTTTAGGTTCAATGACTATCAAAGACTTCACCGGGATTCGTAAAGCCGAGTCCAGTTATCTTTTATCTTGATAAGTGAGTATCATGATATTGTTCGATTGTTAATTTATCACTTGAATAACATATATAGAAATCACAAAGTTCTTTTCGTCTCAAACTTTGTGATTCCGCAAGTTTTATACTTGTGAGGTGAATAATAATCTAGGCTGCACTTCGGGTTGCATAAGTCCGGATTTTGAGTATAGCCAGAATTTGTCAAGTTGCTATCAATTTCCATCACCTTGATCCTACGTTTGATATGATCATCTGTTTCGATCGTAAATCAGGAAATCAATTATAGTCTTAATCTGTTGGGAGGCAGATATGGTTTAAAGTCTTCAATTGAGTTGAAACAACTCTTAGTTGGTGGGACGCCATTTAAGGGAATAAATTGTGGAGAGTCCTGATGGGATTCAAGAGGCGTAAGGAGCGCGACTGTACCTTAATCGGTGTATTCCTTTTAGGGTTCAACTACATTCCAGATCAAGATAATTGGTAGTAGGATAATATCTCGTAGCATCTTAATACAATATGGTGTTCAATCTAGACTAGGTCCCGAGGTTTTTCTACATTTGTGGTTTTTCGTTAACAAAATTTCGGGTGTCTATGTTATTTCTTTTCCGCATTATATTGTTTATCTATATAATTAAAATATTATAGGTTGTGTGTTGATCAATCATAGTAGATAGGTCCGACCTAGTTTGTTGGATAAGACTTGATTGACCCTTGGATATTGATCTTTGGTACCGTCCCAAGAACTCTCTTTGAGATTAGGTTCACTTGATTCAATTCGTAAACGTTCTAGTCATAATAGATATTGGGATATAACTTAGACACTTTCCTTGATTGAGTTTTTACTCTCGGAGTTGTGTTGAGTTTGTCCATACAGATACCCTATGAAAAAATTGGTGGTGTATTTTGGTACCCCTAGTGTATTCGCAAAGGAAGGTATTCTTAGTTTTAATGAGCAAGATTTAGAAATTATATAAAAAAAAAAAAATTATACTCGAGGGATCTGAGCAAAAATGTAAGGCTAAGTAGAACAAAGTATGCTAACTGGAGACACACCCTTGCCTTTAATATGTTTTCTCATGATACTGTAGACCCTAAGATTTGCCCCACTCATGCGGGTTTTTCCGTATAATTTATTATTACTTTTACGTTTAGTTAATGCTTGTGTTATTGCAAATTCTCAAAGCTTCTTATATGTTATTGTTATTCCATTAGAGATGAAATAATGGAGTATTTAAAGCATGTTGCGAATCCAGGAAATATCCTTACCAAGTTATTATCACTATTATCCAAAGATGTACTTGAATGGTTGCTAGTTGTCATTCACTATTATTCAAAGCATGTCCCGAGCCAAAGCTAACATTAGGTGCAAGCAAGCATGCTGATCCAAGCTTGTTTTCCGTTCTTCTCCAAGATGAAATCGGTGGCCTACAATTTTATGGTACGCTTGTATGTACTTAGAAGAATATAAGACTATGATAAGAGATTGAATAACATAAGTAACCTCTGTAACTCCTCAAAGTACAACCTCTTTTCTATTTATTATTCATTGATGAAAAAAACTAGTTCCTACAACTAACTATATATAAGGGATAAGAAACATCAAATCTAATGAGTTCTCCTCGCATCCCTACAAGTGGGCTAATCGATCCCGTCAAAATGCTCTCATAATTATTAATAATTAAACTATTACTAGCTTAATTAACTAATTTCAACTAACTTAACTACGACACTCTTGAAATTGTTATAGGTTAGTTACATGACACTTCCCTCTTCCTCGAGTATTCTTGTCCTCAAGGATGGAACTTAGGAAGTATGCACGAACATGAGCTTTATCCTCCCAAGTTGCGTCTTTATGAGCGGTGTGAGACCATTGAAATAAAAGCCGAGGAACAATGTGACCATTTCTCGGTAACTAACCTAGTGTCGAGAACAACAACAACAGGTACAAGAGTGATATCACCAGAATCACCCACTGGTGGAAGTGCAGGCTTAATAGTGATTTCTACACCAAGTTTTTTCTTTAGTTGTGACACATGAAAAACTGGGTGAATCCGAGACCTATAAGGAAAGTCTAACTTGTAAGCTATTTTTCCGATGCACTCCAAGATAGGAAATGATCCATAGTATCCAGAAGCAAGTTTTAAGTCTCTCCTCAAGGAGATTGAAGATTGCCTATATGGCTGGAGTTTTAAGTAAGCCCAGTCTCCCACTTCAAAGTGTCTGGTCCACCCGCTTCTTGTCAAAGAAACTACTTCATTCTCTCTTGAGCATGATGGAGAAAGTCTTTCAAGATGTCAATCATAACATCTCTCTTCTTCAGTACTCTTTCACAAATGCTACAAAAGTATTAGCTTCATTTGGAAAGGCTAGGTGAGAAGGAATGTAACCATACAATGCTTGTAATGGTGTCATCTCGCAAAACCGGTTTGGTAATATTTATTATACCACTATTCAGCCAGTGGTAGCCAAGGAAGCCGATTTTTAGGTTTATGGCTTGTCATACATCTTAGGTACCCCTTCCAAACAAGAATTTACCCTTTTTGTCGTCCATCTGTTTGAGGATGATAAACACCGTGACATGTAGTGTAATACCTACTGCTTTAAATAGTTCCTGCCAGAAATGGCTTGTATAAAATTTATCTCTATCAGAAACTATTGAAGAAGGCATACCATGCACCTTGATCGGATATTACTTATGTTGATGGGGGAAAATGATTTGCCGGTTTTTTAGGAAAGTGAAGAGACGACCGTGCGGACGGCACTCCTCGACCGAGCAAACTGCTTAACCTCAAAGAGATGCACTGCATGTGAGTGCTTTGAGTTCGAGATATCAATCTATAGGACTCCGGCCTAAACCAAGACAATGGTCGTTCCAGAGTCAATTCGGTCACAAAGAGGGAAGAGGGTCGATCTGTAGGAGGGAAGCTGAGAACTGTGTGAGATCAATGGTGATCAAGGATTGTGACTGTGTTGTAGGTTTTAGAATCGAACTGTTGGGTTCGAATTAGTTTGAATTCTGCTCAATTGAGAGTGATTGTTGGATGGGAATTCTTGAGATAATTCCCATATATCCGAGATTCTCCTATCAATCATGAATTCATAGACTTATTTATATTGCCAGAATGTAGACACATTGATCTCCAGTAAGTGTGACAGTTTATCGACTGAAAGAGTGGGAAAGTGGGAAATCGTGGTTAAACCAGTTCCAGGTCGTGCGGAGACTTGGTTGATTGTCACCCACAACTTTGCTAACTTCCTCAACCGTTTGCACGACTTACTCACATTTCTCATCATGGATGAACACACGTGCCTTAGGCCGCCAGACCAAAACCCTAATTAATATCCCCCATGTGACGTGATTGATGTCTCATGAATACACGACAGATATTTTTTTAATTAGTCAGTTTTTGACTTGACTAGACAACGAGTCTTAGCCTTGATGAGTCGAGCATAATGAACGAATGTGATATGCTCTGAGACTCATGAATTGAGCATAAGGTGTTTGATGGGACACAATGATGAAGAGACGTTGAGGCTCGATAATAATGATATTTTGATTTATCATTTTTCCAGTTCAGATAATAATGATATTTTGATGATTTGGATTGAGCGCCCGATGAGGTTGCTCGATCAAGGACTTATATTTATATGTCGAGTATTCGATAGGAAATCAAAGATATTGTTGAATTATACAGAATGCTCATCCCTGATCTAGTATATCATGAATGATCGAATGACAAAGTGGATCGGGAGTATTGGATGGTCGTCTGATTCGAACCATGTTGCTCGATCGAGCAAAATGTTGGTAACAAACATTAAATATAAATTAAAATATTGATTGCTAGATCAATATGATTCTCGAATGTTGTAAGTTGAATCAAACATGGGGAATATTGCCCAGTCGAGCAACTGATAGTTGAATCAATGAGTTCTGAACCCAGTTGATCGTGTACTTTACTAGTTTAAGCAATTTAGTGCTGATGGATGAGCAAAATAAATATTGCTCAGTCGAATATTGCTCGTTTGAGCAAATATTGCCCGTTTGAGCAAATATTTCCCGTTTGAGAAATATTGCTTGATTCACAAATTATTGGTAACCGGACCAAATAAAATATTGGTAGCTGGACCGAATATTATGTAATTAATCAAGATGTTGATTAGGATCAATATAAAATTATTAGTGCTTGAACTTGCTCGTAATTATGATTTCTGAGCATTGGTTCTAACCCTAAATTTGATCGATTGTTGATCAGTTAATGATTTACTGAAAATCAATCACTGAATGAGAGAGGGACTGGATACATGGGATGATGGCCGACAATGTAGCGCCCAGATGCTTGCATGAGCAAACACCAAAGTCATTTGCGAAGCAGGTTGGTGAAAAGATGATTAAATGTTGGTTTAATCATTTATTAAAATAGTGCTCGTCTGAGCATTAGGAAATAAAACCTAACCAGGGAGAGATGAGAGACCGACCAAGGGGTATGAAACCGGCCCTTGGTGATCGTGGGACCATCTGGTGGTTGATTGAACAAGCTCCAAGTTGGTTAGAAAGAGTTTGAACCCAATATGAATTGTAGAAGATTAATAAGGTCAAAATCATTAATAGGATGTGGGACCGGCTTCTGCAAGCCTAAGGGCCGACCTTGGTCTGTCAAGGTGGCATGCCCGTGTCTTAATTCTGAGAATTTTGATATTTTCTAACGCGCGTTCGAGCAATATTTTGGATTTTCAGAAGAGTTTGATCTTGACTGAAATTCTCAATTTTGCTCGAATGAGCAAGTAGAACTTTGCTCGTCCTATCAATATTTTAACAATATTAAAATATGGAAAAAAATGTGGTTTTTGCTCAAACGAAGGAGTTTCATGAGATGAAGAAAATAGTAATAATAATAAAATAAGGAATTATAGGGTGTGGGACCGGTCACGGCTATGGCATGGCCGGACGGCTAGTAGTCTTGGTCCGTGACACCTTTCCCTATTTTTTATTATTTTTTCATCGTGTGAAAGAAATATGGAGAAACTATGAGTTTTGCTCAAACAAGGAAGTTTTGCTCGAATGAAAGAGTTTTCATGAGATTAGGAAAAATAATGAAATAAAAGGAAGAGGCGTGGGACCGGCCATGGCGGCATGACCGGTCGGTCGGTAGGCCCAATCCCTTAGGCGCCTCTTTATTATTTTATTAATATTATTTTTCTTCCCTATTTTGCATAGATTTCCTCGTTTGTCCATATTTTTGAATGCTCGTTCATGCGTTCGGGTGCTCGTTCGTGCATCATTGCTAAGTACACTCACACCATTTTCTCGGGGCTTACTCGGTGGTGGCCCAGATGCCCGATCAGTGATTATTTATTACTAGTTCATGGAATTCAGCTGAGAATTAGTCATGGAACGGAGTAATAAAATAAATTGAGTATCTATTACTTATCCATGGAATTTAGTTGAGAATCATCCATGAAACGGAGTAATGAGATAGAATGATTATCTATTAGTGCTAATCCATGGAATCCAGCTGAGGATCAGCCATGGAACGAAGTAATGAGATAAAATGATTATCTGTTAGTAATCCATGGAATCCAGCTGAGGATCAGTCATGGAA
The DNA here is from genome assembly GCA_023531295.1 of Papaver armeniacum. Taxonomy (NCBI): domain Eukaryota; kingdom Viridiplantae; phylum Streptophyta; class Magnoliopsida; order Ranunculales; family Papaveraceae; genus Papaver; species Papaver armeniacum. Next base: position 47,464 of record JAJJWW010012756.1, read on the forward strand.
CGGAGTAATGAGATAAAATGATTATCTGTTACTAATCCATGGAATCCAGCTGAGGATCAGCAATGGAATGGAGTAATGAGATAAATAGATTATTTTTTAGGAATTCAGTTGATGAATGACACGCTAGAATTAATCTATGAATGGCTCTATACTAGCATGCAATATGTCTAGGAGCGAGTTTATTCGAGAATCGAGGTATGAGATGATGGAAGCATCATACTCGTTCTGAATATTGGTCGTGTATAGTCAGGGAGGAGCAAACAGTGTGACGTCCTGAAGATGTTAGCACTCTATGGTAGGCCTCGGAATGTGTATATATTTATGGCCTACATGTAATAAACCGCAAGTGCACGGCGTCTATCGGAGACGCGGCAAGTACGGGTCGAACCACAGAGACTTGTGGTGCTCTTGTATGATCTAAGGCTTGCTTTAGACTGAAATCAGGTGAAGTAACAAGTGACAGAGCTAATGTTTTGTGTTGTCGATGCGACTGAGGTTGAGTTGTGACAATGAAGTAAAGGTAAACTACAAACAGTGAGAGTAAATGGATCTTTGGGGTTGTCAAATTCACCACTAAACCATGTTATGTGTTCAACTAATTTGGGCTTTCTTGTCCTTGTGAGATAAGGATAATTTGTCAATTTTATCACCTATCTAAAGGGTTTCTCCTTGTGACACTTCAATACACAACTAAAAGTGCTAACCCAGAGCACTAGTTGTCTAGTTAAGCACAACTAGTCAAGGGAATTAGCCTATAATTCTAAGGCTTGAGCTGCAGCATACTAAACACAAGTATAACCTAACTACAATGCATACTTGGCATGCATTGTGAGAGAAGAGTGTTAGATACTTATAATTGAAGGTGTTCTCTATAATTTAAGCATTCAAGATTACTCAAACTGAGTTGAATTCAAAACAGTGGATTAGGGTTTCATTGAAACCCTAGCAAACTAATTAGAACATTAAAAACAACAAATTAAAACTAAAGTGCTGCTCTGGCTAATCCAGGCATGCCCCAAACATCCACAACTCCCTTCAATTTATACATGCAAGGAAAATTACCCCAAACCCTAATTCTCAAAATCGAAAAATAATAGAAAAATAAAACAAACCCATACCCTCTACTCTCTCGAATCTCCTCTCCACTTCATCCCAATCGCTCCATCTTTGGGTTGTTGAGAGAGAACCCTAGTTCTAGTTTTCTCTAAGTTAGATTCTAGGGTTGGAGAAGCTAAGAGAGAGAAAACCTAGACCTAGAGAGGGGTGCGGCTGCTGGGGTTGTTGGCTGATGGCGACAGGAGAGGGAGAGATGGTGGCGGAGGTGGCTCTGTCATGGTATGGAGGTGGTAGAGAAGAAGAGCAGAGCTCTGCTCTGTCGGGGTGAGGGAGAGGAAGAAAGAGAAGATGGAAATGAAATGAGGTTAGGTCGATTAGGGTATAGGGTATGGGGAGTTTCGCTGTGAGGCAGATACATCGAGTGATGATGAGACGGGCCGAGCGAGCGTAGGATGTGGCGAGTGAAGATCTTAACGGCTCAGAAATGATGGACTCGGATCCGGGTCACGGGTCGGAGATGGATAGCTTGGGCCCATGTCTTGTAGATGAGTTGCTACTTGTTGGGTTGCAATGGCATTGCCGCGCGGCTTCGGCTTTCTGCTCCATAGATGCTCGACTCCAATTCTTCGCTCTTTTGGCTCCTCGATTTCTTTGGACTTTATTTATTACCTAAAAACACAAAATTAATTAATACAAATATTTATTCTTGAAAACAAGGAAAATACAGAATATGGGATAATATCTGATTTCTAAGCGCAAAAGATGAGTAAAATGCCAATAAAAAGGTGTATAAATATGCACTATTTGGCACTCATCACTCTATACTAGCATGCAATATGTAGGAGCAGTCCAATCGTTAAGAGATTCTATACACATTCTCTCTACATAGTCAGGGAACAAAAAACAGTGTGACGTCCTGAAGACGTTAACGCTCTATACTAGCATGTAATATGTCTATGAGCCGTCCAATCATTTCGATTCTACGTAGAGGTGCTGATGAAATATGCGAAGTGTCGAAAAGATCAGCCGAGAGGATTTACGATTAGCATATTCATCATAACTCGAGAGGATGTTCGCTCGATCGAGAGATCGTGAAATGGTTCACGGATCATAAAATATGAGTTTCACATACATTTTTGAAGCCGGGTCAGAAACATGCAGTATCATGATTTTACGATTTTCTCCTTTGTCAAAAATCCACCATCAACATTAAGTCCCCTGCTTAGTGAGGGACAGTCATGTTCCGCAGTAAGCACTGGATGGTGATTTTCCATTAGACGAGATAAGTAGTTGAACTTAGGCGTAAAAGGCATTTCCAGAATCCCCGATTTGCTCCAATGATGTCATGTACAAGAAAATGCCTGGATAAGGACTCTGGAAGTATGATAGAGTATCATCCTGTGAGCACGGAGAGATAAGGCAACGCTTTGGGCGGTCGGACGCCCAATTTTGGTCAGTTTAGCGTTTACGGGCCCATGCCCAAAAAAGGAAATCCTTGTTATAGGAACAACTGTTCGTTCGTTCGTTAGTTTAAGAAACAAACAATAATCCCTAGCATAAGAGAGATTTTTTTTATTATTAAACCTGCGTCTAATGATTAAATTTTAGTCTATGAGCTTTCACGAAAACCAAAATTTTATTTTTAAATATGTGAGATTTCACAAAATGGAATAAACTCTTGTTTCAAAGGTGGATGCTCGTACGAGAGAAAAAGTTTTTATTTTTTTTTAATATATACGTGAGTTGCTAAAATCAAATTTTGATTTTGAATAATCATTGAAAATAGACAATTATTTATGATGAAATGATTTCTTTATGTGAACATCCGTCCAAATTTTGAAAAACTAGTGGACGTTTACACAGTAAAGTTTACGTAAGTTGTTCACGGTTTCATGAAAATCAAATTTCGATTTTTGAATAATGAACTTTGCTCGTCTTTGCATATTTGAAGAAACGAGCAAGTTATTGAAGCTTTTGCGGATTGCGGTATAATCATTATTGTTAGTGAAATTGTAAACATGTATAAGTTGGATTGTTACCATTTTTTTTTTTGCGTGTTTGTTATTGGTATATCTATGACTCCATGTCTTTCGCCTCGGATAATGGTGACTTCCATTTCTACAACCACTCTTCCGGCTCTTCCGGGAACACTCTAGAAATACCAAGCCAAAGATGAAGACTTCGCAGACGTTCATGCCATGGTGAATCAACCTTTCAAAGATCTTTGGAAAGATGATACATGGTATGTCTCTCGATCATCTGGGAGTCGTCCGTGGTAGAATCAACGCTTTCTTAGCCTTAGTGGATGCAGAAGAGAAGCAAAGACGAGATGAGTTATTATAGAAGAGAAAAGCTAAGGATGAAAATCTTGCGACTTATCAAAGAAAAAAACGACGCCGGCTTGACAAGTGAGACCGGTGAAGATGAAGTTCGATCTCGCGCGGAAGGCGTAGCTTCCGATTCATATGCGGAAGAAATTTAATCCGTCTGGAAACCTATCGAACATGAGGTTGAGCCATATCTACCGAGTAAAATAGTTGAACGATTGGCCTAAGATGATTTCCGAAGCTGAATGTGATGAAGACGACTATTTGGATGCAACTTATGATGATCCTGAAATCTGGAAGAATTTCTTGAACAAAATTCTAAAGATGATTTCTGAAGAAGAACTTGAAGAAGATTCTGATCGTGAAGATGATGACTGGCGATCAATCATTGTAGTAGTTGAACATCTTTTGATTTCTGTAGGTATATGGATATTGCCTTGAATATTTCAGCATTTTAGCTTCATGAATATCAGAAACCTTGTTTGTCGCTTTTCCTCTGATTGAATGGGGTGGATGAACGTCCATATGCATAAAGGATCACGATTCTTCTTCAGAATTTTTTTGCTTGTTCATCCAATTGATGTGAATTTTGGACATGTTGTAGTAGACCTCCATATGGAGAGAATGACCTGTCATTCAATTCTTTATCAATTATTTCAAGTTTCGCTTTGCGCAGGACAATGCAAAATTTCATCAGATGAGCTTGTTGCAAAAATACACATCTTCTTACGTCTTCGAGACTTATGGAGCCGTCATGGAGAGACGTGCAGTATCACGGTGGCAGACCGTCAGTCCCCGATATGGGTGGGGAACTAGGGGAGTGTTGCTCGACTGTGAGTGTTTTAAATCCCGTATAGAAATTTCTGCTTGTACGTCATACGCTCTGGAAGTTGTTGAAACTTCATACGATGTCAGAATACGATGCTTGACCCCAACTTTCGAAGCTAAGAGACTGAATGTGGAAGCCATATATTTCTGCTCGTATGTGCAATTGATGTGCCCTTTTGGTATGTTGTAGAAGATACATAGAAGAACATCTTTTGTTGAGGAAGCATTGTCCCATTCCTTACCCATTGGTACGTTTTTGTGAACCCATGGCCTGAACTGTGTTGTTTCTCATTTATAGAGGTGATGAGAACACCTTGTAGAAGACTTTGGCTTGTGCCCACCCTTCGTGCAAGCTTTGGGAAGACTTTCACGTGAACATTTTTTTCATGTCTACACATCTTGATATGAATCATTAGTGCTTGGAGAAGTCCGCTTCATCGAGTAACACTTCAGAGAATGTTTAGTTGATGAAGCCCTGTTATGAGGATGTTGGTCATGAGACCATTGTTGATACTGAGATCACGATTGAATTTTCTCCAGACATTCTTTTTGATGCTAATACCATGGACAGAGTTCCTCCAAATATCTTTGTTGATGCTGATACTATGGTCGGAGTTGCTCCATAGACCGAAAAGGCTAGAACCATGATTATCGACATAGTCTTTGCTCCATCTGGTGAGCCTTTACATTCACGAACTAGTTGGTGGGTTGACCATCCCTAAGATGAAGGTGTACTGGGAGTTCAACCCGAATTTTCCTGAACAGTATGACTTTACTGTGAACTGGCTTCGTCAGTGAGTCGACGTTGTTGCGGCAGATTGCAGCACCGGTCTTCATTCTAGATATGATTGGTGAAGAGAGGAAGTTCCTCGATCGTGCAAAGGATTGTGATGTAGAGAGGTCCCATTGATGAAGTTTCATGGAATCACATCAGGTTGCAATAACTTGTTATGTGGACAACATTTATTGAAATAGATTTGAATTGAACTCTCCAATAAGATCAAGTGTCCATTGCATGTTGAAGGAGTTTGTGACATCCATGGATGAATGATGTTGCGTCTTCTTCAACAACCTTATCATGGGATAGTGAAGACTTATCGATTTTAGTTCAGTTACACCTTGACCGTGTTGGTGTTGAATCAGTGTGCCGTTATAATAATACTCGTGCTGAAGCTAGAGGCGCAAGATGTACTATTTGATTGGGAGTACAAATTGAAGGCTTCTAAGAATAAGGCACCGACAGATGAGCGGTTTTGATTTTCGATTGGCCTTGGAAAAGTAGGCGATCGACAGTTGCGGGGATTTTCTTTTGTTTTGATAGAGATTTTCATTTGAATTAACTAAGGTTGATTGTGCTTCAAACTTCAAATGCTTGAGTATCAAAGCATCAGATTCCTTAAGCAAACGTCTTAGGAATGATCGTCTTGGCCCTAAATATCTTCTGTTCGGCTTTTGCTGCATTAGTCCTCCAACGTGTGAGATTTCATGTCGTACAGGCGTCAACGCTTTTCCATAATTCTGCGGTATATGTGAACATTCCGAATACGGAACAAGAGTATATCCAAGATGTTCCTTGTCATCATTGCATATCGTCTCTAAAACGAAAATTCCAACGAGATGCTCGATTCGAGAGAGGTGCCAAATTCGACCACTTGGTAAAATATTGTTGTGGTGAAGCTACCCATTCATAACGTCTTGCAATAACAGAGTTGCTAGCAGAATTGAGTCCCCATGCTAGGATAGCATATGAGGAAATAAATGACATAGACATGGGAGGAACGAGACTTTCCTGAGTGCGGAACCTCTTGATGAATGTCTATGCATCTTTTGCGGGTTCTTGCTTTAACCTCTTCAAAGTTTGAAATTCCTCCAAGAGTGCTCTAATGATGGAACGTTCGCCAAATCTTCTGGAGCAGAACTTTCTTCATTTGAGAGATGTGCAACCAAAGACGCTTTGTCAGTAGCCATCTTTTCAGCACGGATTCACGCTCGTCCAAGGATCAAGTCATATCTTGGATCATCCTGATTATGTGAAAATTGGTTTCTGTCCAGGTTGAACATATTTTCACTTTGAGAGTGATGTATCCATAAACATCTCTGAGAGCTCCTTCATGGCCTCTCATTGAGATGGGAGCATGAGTAGCTTCTTGTCGAGTGATGCCTGCGTCTCTGAGGGATTTCAGTGGAATAATTTTGATAGAGGTGCCAGTATCATCAAAAACGTTCTACCAATTTCGTTTCCTTTGAGATTGACTATGGTGAGAAGTCCCCAGCCGTACATCTCTTTGTATGTGGTTGGAGGCTCAAGAAGTATTTCTTGAATGTACTTCCTGACACGATGTGATTCAGTGCTGCGAACATGTCTCTCCTTTGAGTTTTCGACAGATAAAGAAATTCTCATATATGTTCGACCAAGGATTGAACTGCTTCATCGAAAGGTTGCTCGGAGAGATTGATGCCCTGATTGGGAGAGGGTCCATGTGCACTCCTTCAGTCCCCAGTTGAAGCTATTGTGGCTCAAACTTCTCTTTGAAGATGTGCTTCAAATATTGCAGTCACTTGTTGCATGATTGATGATCCTATGAAGGCGACCGTACCTGGGATTCTCCATTTTTAATTAGTTGGCTCTCTCCTGATGAACGGCAATTTGATTGCACCATCTTGAACCCAGACTTCCAGTAACTCGAGCACTTCTTCAATGAGAAGAAGAAGTTTGGGTCTGTCTGATCATTTTCCCATTTGTTGATGCCGGGTCGAGGTTTGTGCATTTCAGGATTGGTTATCCTTTCTTAATGCTTTTGCAGGATGGGATGTTGGAGAAGCGTTCTTATGCTGTTGTGCCTCAGCTTTCCTCTTGCTCCCTTCAGCAACAACATTCGTGGAAGGTTGGAGATTGTATTTCTTATTGATCAGACGCCCGGTGCTGCCTCGAGCTTCTCACGGTTCCTCGACTTTGGTAGCTTTTTATCTTTCCAGTAAAAGTGGAGCAAAGTGGTTCTTATTTGTTTGGTACTGCCGTGAAGCGCTGAGAAAGTATGGAATCGAAGGTTCTCCAGTAAAGCTCTGTAGACTAGGATCATTATGTTAGTGCACAAGTCTACAAGCTTTTGTTCAGTAATATTTGGATCATGACAATCCAAAGCTTGGACTCTAAATTTCTTCACATAATCGTTCGGATGTTCATCGTTCTTATAAAATATTCTTCCTAAATCCGAGAGTGTGACCTGCTCCGAGACGAAGAAGTATTTCCGATAGAAAGCGTTAACCATTTCCCCCCAACTGGTGATGCTTCCTGGTGCAATGTTGTTTTACCAGGTGTATGCTCTACCTGTCAGAGACTTGGAGAATTCCTTTAGACAGACAACATGGTTGTGTTCATGTTCACCTAGTGCTGCCAGGAATCAAGGAACATGTTCTATAGCATTCCCCGTTTCATTTTAAAGTGTGAACGTTGGAGAAGTATATCCCTTCGGGAGAGGGATCCTCTGTGTAGCAGCATGATACGGAGGTTGGTGACGGTGGACAGATGATGTCTTATCTTTTCCTCGAGCCTCCAAAAGGCGTTCCAGATCTTCACGAGTGATGAAACCCGTGGTCCTTTCTTTGGTGGGTTGTCCGAGTAACTTCATCATCCTCCTCGGAATCGGATTGGGAAGACGTTAGGATCGGGGGCCGAGGATACTTCTTTGGCCTTTTTTTTTCTTTCTCGACTAATCTTTGGGGATGAGCTTGTTCAAGCGACAATTTTTCCATGAGATTCTTAAGATGGGTACATAGATCCTTCGTGTTATAGTCATGTCTACACGATTCTTGGCGAGAATTTCTGAATCTTCATGAGATTAGTTATAGTAGGTGGATTTTCTTTGATTTCTTCAGGAGACCGACCAAAGAGAGGATTACTTCATATGTTGATTTGAGGATGGGTGGTATCAGTAGCGCCACTGTTGGAAGCCAGAGTGACTGGAGTGATATTTGCATATAAGTCTGAATTATAGGTTCATCTGCAAAAGTGCAGGTTGTAGCTTCATCTTTTGTAGATAGATCTTCCTCAGCTACCACCATACAAAATTACTGAGATTTACATTTGTGACCGGATACGTATTTTTCATCACAGTTGTAGCATAAGCCCCTAGTACGTCGTTGGTTTTGTTGCTCTTAAGTTAGACGTCTAATGGGTGGCACATACACAAATCTGGTTTGTGGAGTGGAAGGTGGGGTGGGTGTAGAATTTGAAGCAAATGGTGGTGCGGAAGGTTTGACAAGGGGTGTTGAAGATTTAGTGAAGTAAGAAGAAGTTGTTGGTTGTTTAGGAAGAACCTTTTCAGAAGTGGTGGTTTGAGATGCAATATCATTCTCTTGTAATCTGATAAAAAAAATGATTGAGACAAGGTTGTTGGTTTATGCATAAGAACAAAACTTCGCAGTTCCTCTTTCAAGCTACCGATAAAGCTTAAAACAAAATACTCTTCATCAAGTGATGGGTTTTTGTTAATCATAAGGGATTTTAAAAGTTCGAACTGTTCAAAGCACTCTTCAACAGTGGGATCTGTGAGATTTGTTAAAACAACCCACATAATTATCACTAGCTAAATCTTCGAAACAACGACAAATACCATTAACAAACTCATGCCAGGATATAGATCGCTTACCAGCAGAAAAGTCATAAAACCATGAATCTGCTTTAACCTCCACATACATAGAAGCAAACTGTACTTTCTGTGGTTAATCAACGCTATGGATCTGGAAATAACGTTCACTCTTTCTGATCCAATTACGTGGATTGTCACCAGTAAACTTTGACAGATCTATCTTTGGGGTTTTAGCATGATGAGTTTAGTGACCACTAGAGACGAAGGAGGAATTAGACTGGAAGGTACTCCCTGAAGGAGGAGTAGATTGAGAAGAAAGTGGTTGGTTAGGAACAGATCTGGATAAGAGCTCAATAAGTGAATCGAGTTTTGCATTTGTTATTGTAGTTGATGAAGTGAGATGTTTGATGTTAACGTTTATCTTAGTTAACATGTCTCCATGTGCTTTAGCTTCCATGGTATGAGTTGCAGCATCACAGATCTGATTTTCATTTAAGGTTTTAATCAAGGTATTGAGTTCTTTTGTAGTCACGTCTACATCTTTGATTGGTGGACCTTAAGTCACATTGAAGGATGAATGGATGATACCAATTGTTATGACTGTGTGTACTATTACCTATTTTATTCTAATAAAAATGCTAGCAATAAAAACTATCTAAAATTGTTATGAGGATTATAAATACGAAATATAAAAGGAAAATTAAAAGATCTCGAATTTATGGAGTATAAACTTTATAAGATATTTAATTTGGGGTGGGATCCATTGACATGAATATATTGACATAATCTTCACATTTTAGCGCCATTTTTTTTTACTGAGCCCAACCGGCAAGGATATTTGTTTCCTATAACTGTACAAATTCTTTAATATTTTAGATTGGGTCCGTTAAAAATGAATTTATGAAAATAAAAAATTTAAGGATATATTAGAGAGTTCATTGAAAAAATATGACATTAAAGACACAATTTTAAAACTGACGAAAACGGAATAGAGGACAATCTTTTTAAAACGGAGGGAGTAATAACTGAACCGTTACTAGCTTAATTAACTACTTTCAACTAATTTAGCTGCTGGCACTTTTGAGATTGTCATGGACTAGTCAGGTACATGACATTTTATCATCAGAACCATTTGGTATCTGTCAATCCCGCCCCTGGAGCTTTAGTAGTCACCGTCAGTGATCTTCTTCGGGTAATATAAATTGATTTGTTCAAAATATGATTTGAATAAGGGTATATAAAAATAGGGAACATTATCTAAATACCCCTACTATGAGGCCCTTGTAAAAATACCCTTATGAAATTTATAAATACCCTAAGCCTACTACATTACTAAAATACCCTCTTTTATATAGTGTATATACAAAACCACCACCACCACCCCTATTCAAAAAAAATAAAAAAAATAAAAAATATCTCTAATGCCCACACCACTGTCCACCGCCAACCACCACCACCACTGTCCACCGCCTCCCACCACCACCGACGACCACCACCACCACCGACGACCACCACCACCACCAACCACCACCACCGCCGACCACCACCGCCGCCAACCACCACCACTGTCCACCACCACCGCCAACCACCGCCACCGCTAACGAACACCACCACTGTCCACTACCACCGCCGCCGCCAACAACCGACACCCACCGCGCAGCGCCAACCATCACCGCCACAACCACCATCACCGCCGCCAAGCACCACCACCATGTGGAGTCAACTTGCTGAAGTTGTGTCCATATCAGAGGCAACTAGCTCAAGTTGTCTTCAACAATAAATGCAACTAGCCTAATGATCGCTGTCGTAAGCGTCAAAAATATTTTCACTTTCTTACTCACTAAATATAAATAAAGTACAAGGTAAGGAAGAGTTCGTTTCCACAGAGAGGCAATTGTTGTTATGCGATTTTCAGTTTCTAAGGTAACCAAGGTGGGATGTTTGTTGTTTTAGCGAAATACTAAAGTAAAAATAAAATAAAGCAAAACAAATAATTGGAATAATCAATAGAGAGAAGATATTGGTCACGGGATAGTATCATTCACAAACATGTATTTTCATCAATGATTAGAATTGGAATTTTAATCTCTCATTTACTATAAGTCCTAGGATACCTTGATCGCAAGTATATCCCGCTAATTCCCTGATTTCATCACAACCACATTAAAAGATGTATATGTGAATTCTTCCTAGAAAGCAACCTAAAGTGTAAAAGCACAATTAGATTTAACTCCCTAAAAGCAATAAGTTCTATGGAATAAGACTAATCAATGCAAACGAATGTGTAAAAGCACTAATCCGTTTTAACAAGAGTTATGATTCACTTGTGACTAGTAGGATATATCACTACAAGCACTACCAACAATTATGCTACTTAGAATCAGGGATAAACAACTTTTTCGTATTGAAAACCCTAATATAGCTTTAGAGATGAATGCAAATCGGATTGATTCCGGACTCAACCTAACAAGTATTCAAATCATATAACAATATTAATTGTGAATCAAAAACAATAAATTACTGAGACAAAACTAATTCATAGATTCAAATAACATGTTGAGAAATCAACTTTATCCCATAACCAATAATAATTGTTTAGCTACTCATAGCTATGGAGTTCATCATAAAAATATTAATTGAAAAGAAGAAGATAAACAAAAGCAAACCCTAGAAGCGTAAACAAAAGCCGGTTCTCTCCAAGTTCCAAGAATAATACGTGATATCCAAAGTTGTAAAAGACTTTCCTTTAAATAGCTCTCTTGTTTCCAAAATTAGGTCTAGTCTTCAAAGTCCATTAGATGAAAATACACCAAGCCCATAAGTGAGAGAAACCCATGTAGAAAATATGCCCAAAAATATGTCACCGGAAAAGCTGGTATTATGGCGGAAATCGCCGGAGAAGTGACCGGAAAGTACCTCGTGTGACCGGCAAAGTCCGCCCTTGGTCACTGGTCAATCGGGTCAACTCGGTCAAGGTCGGACCCGAATCAAATCACTGAGTCTCAAGCTGAGTCAATACCGAACTAACTCGGCTGAATAGGTTCTGGGCCAGAGTTGTGTGTGTAGCGCCATGATTGCACTTCATCAGTGCAATCCATCCATGATGGATGTTCATCCTGCTAACAGCCTACACTTCAGCTGCAATACTTGTATCTTCTCCATTTAGCACCTTTAACAGCTTCAACTACCATCTTCATTCTACAGCTTCAGATTCATTTCACCACAGCTCAAATACACAACCCACAGTTCCATTGCGATCACCATTTTCTAGTCCTGTACCTGAACTGCCTTCAGAATCATCTTTCTTGAGCACCAGTTCTCATCTCGAGCCTGCGATTCAATGGCTTGCAATCCCTGTGAACCAGCGCCACCATCTCTTTCCCAATCAACCTCAGCTGCATCTCTGCATCCCTTGCCAACATCATTCATTCCCATTTCCATCCAGCTTTGCACTTTCTCCGTTCGCAGAATAATCGAGCCATGGCAACAGCTCCAGTTCTTCTCGGCTCACAGGCTGGAGTTTGAATGCTAGCTCCAGCTCTGCAACACTCTCACCAGCTGCGACTTCCAACACATTCTGCAGCAGCAATAATATCAATTTGTCTTCCCTGCTATTTGTTACAAGCACAACACCATCATTCCCTTTAATATTCAGCCACCAATTACACTGCCATGCTCAGCCAAAATTCTTCTCAGCATCATAAACAACATCACAACTACTCCATCATCTTCTCAGTTTCTCGCATCAACAGTAGCAGCTCAGCTGCCATTCTCAACTGCAACAAGGCCTCCAACAATTCACTGTCACAGCCATGTAAATTCCCTGCCTTTGTTACCAATTCCATATGCATTAAGCTACATAACCACCTGCATCATAGCAACAACAGCATCATCTCAACTCAGCCTACCACATCCATTATGCACCAGCTCAAGGAAAAGAACAATTTCTTCCCTGCAATAATCTTAAACATTCATCTAAGAATAACTCCATCTCTGCAATTGCTTCAATCACAACACCATCACCAGCTCAGCTGCAACTCCATCTGGCTTAGGTCACATCTATCTCCTTATTTCAGTCATGACAGCAGAAGCACTTACATCTCCCCGACCTGAATCTCTGCTAAGATTACTAGCTTCACAGACCACCACCTTCAGTCCTAGCTTAATCATCTTCTTCTTCCTTTCTTGCACAAGTCCATCCTCGCATGCACACACACACAGACTTCATTTATCATTCCATGTAATTCCAGCTCTAATTAGTTACCAGCCTCTTGCATCGCATCTGTAATACCACTTTCCTTGGCTTGACCATCTCTGAACTCAATTACACCTGATACAAGTCATGACTTCACTGCACCTGTGGCTCCATCTCTACTGAGCTATAAACCGACCATCCCACCTGCAATTCAACCATTATCTTGTGCAAAATCATCAGCTCCTAGTCTTCTCATCCTCATAGCCAAATCGAACCCGAGAAGAAACCCATTATATTCACCACCAGATCAAGGCTGTAACCGCCACCAACTCCATTTCCTCCTAAGCTAGCTTCTTCTCAAATCAACATCAACCCCTCTTCTCAGAAGCAAACCCATATCAGATTTCACCCTCTTGTACTCAACAACAACACTAACAAACCCAACTCCGAAATCCATCACACTCATCACCAGATTCCCTTTCTTCTCAATCTGTTCTTCACAATTACTCAGTTCAATCCCTCATCCCCATGGACATCAGCAGAAAATCTCGAGCTAACTCGCTGCTACTTACAAATTCATCTCAACCCTAGTTTCCTCTATCAGTAACATTACCATCTCGAAATTACAGGCAAACCCATCAAGCACAATTGCTCTGTGGACTCAATTTCTCCATCCATTGCTTGTATTTCATCACCAGTTCCATCAGATCCCCTTTCTTCATCCATGTTCTTCCTTATTTTCTAAAATAAATAATTAACTGCATCAACATCAGTTCTCCTTAAAACAAAATCGAATCGAAAACCAATCTTCTTATATGATTGAATTCCATATCCTCAAGCCCTAGCTCCTGAAATCGCGAATTCTTCTTCTGCCAGCAACCACCATGGTTTCTCTCGGTTTCAGATAGTAGGAGGGATAAGAGAAAATGATTTCTCTGAATTTTAGGTCATGTGTAGGAATGAATATGGATACAACCACCCCAGTGAATTCTATAAGGTGGTAGGAAGTTAAAAGTGATTATCCTACGTATTCTTTTGCTAGTGCACGTGCCTATTGGAGGCAAGGGCAAGCACAGTCGATCCACAGAGAATGGTGTGTGTGAGTTGATCTAAAGGCTCTTAAGCGATTTTCTAGTAAGTGACAAAGTTGTTTTGGTGTTGTCGAAACGACTAGATTGTTATTGTGACTGTTTCTAAGGTAACAAGGATTTAAGATTTTGTAATAGTGGTTTGAGAGCACTAGGTGATTGAATTCACCCCTAATCCTATACTAAGGTAATACACATCAAATTATGATCTTACACTTCCCTTTGGAAGTTTCTTGTGGAAATTATATCAATTGATTTCACAAATTATCCCCTAGTATAGAGTGTCTTCTTCAAAGACACTCTATCACAAAGCTAATTTTCTCACCAGTTGACTAATAGTCCTAATGCAATACAAAACAATAAGATTAAAACTCAAATGTGAATTAACTTCTTATAATCAATAGGGTTTCATCAACACCCTATTGAGTGTTTAGAACATCATAAGAAAATGAAAAATACTTTAAATTAAATTCTAAAATTAAACCTAAAACACGCTGTGTTCTTTAAAAATGAAGAACAACTCAATATATATCTCACAAACACTCGAATTACCAAATACGCGTACCCAAACTTCTTTCATGCCTTAC